>BQNB010006099.1:27423-99013 GCA_026074375.1 Tanacetum coccineum | reverse complement strand
ATCCAAGCTTGTTAACACCTTGAGTAACCTTAGGTAACCTTAGAATGAACACTTGAATACTTGGAATGCCTTGGATGCAAAATTAAAATGAAACCCTAGAACACATAAAGTATGCCGTGGGTTTATAAGGAGTGGGGAGGGAGTTTTTGTTTGAATTTTTACTAGGAATAGATATGTGTATGATAATGAACAAGTTACTTGCTTCTTATAGTAACCATCCCATGAATTAACCTTAAACTAACCCAAGTTAGGAAGTAGAGTTAAAGTACCATTGTGTAAGAGCTCTCCTCCTCCCTAGGAGGAGGGAGACGCAACATGTGAGGGGGGAAAGGACTTTGACAAGCCAATGTTTAGAAACTTGTGTTGTGTAAGGTACCTTGTTGGGTTAAGTTAATTTACTTGTATTTAAATTAGATGCTAAGTGTGTACATACCCACATCCGGCCATAAGGCTTATTTAGTTGATAAGTTGGTAAAATTTTATGTATTGGGTATAAATGTGGGTATTTGTTTGAGTATAGATAGGTATAGGTGCTTCCGGGTAAGCCCGAATGTAATTTATTGCGAAACGTAAGCGTTTTACGTAACCAACAAAAATAAATTATGAAAAGTTATAAATTATACTTCTAATAATCATATAACGCTTGCTTGATGTAGACTTTAATTTGTTTGATGTCCGTTTACATCGAACGTTGATTTTTAGTTTACGCGATTTAACTATAAGATAATAATTAAAAGCGAACGCGTAAAACTCTAAAAATAAATAATGGAATTTATTAAAGTCGTAAATAACCTGAAAATGAGAAATGTTACATAAATTGCGTAAGCTAAAAATTATCGTTCAATGTAAACGGGCATCAAACAATTAAATGTTTACATCAAGCAAGTGTTAAGTAATTATTTTCAGTATAATTATTAACTTTGTTCATTTTATTTTTATTGGTTGCGTAAAGTGTTTACGTTTCGCAATAAAATACGTTTAGGCATACCCGGAACCATCAAAACTTTTCTACGCTTCAACAAATACCCACGATTATACCTAATACTCAAAAATTAGACCATACAAGTATTCCTACATCATATTTAAGGTATACTAAGAAGGGTTGAAGGTTTGGTTAATCATTTTCAAGGTTTAAGCAAAGGCCTTAGGGTTTTTGATCATTTTTTCATTCTTTTCACCAAAAGTACCCACTCAATAAGGAAAACTAATGAAAACACACATACATGGGCCGTAACGACGAAATACGACATGTGTGTTCGATCACACCTCATTCGAAATTTAACCAAAAGGTTAGGCTTGAAGAATGATATAATGTAGGGACTTCTTAAAAACTTCACCAAAAAGTCGGTAAACCCAAAGAGGAAAGCTGAGCTTGAATACAGGCGTCGTAAACGACGAAAATGACCATGCTACGCTCGTACACATCCTCATTAGCCTTAAAACCAACGGGTTAGACATTAGGAAAGAGAAGTAAATTTGTTCGTTAACATAAAAATTACAAAACAAATAGAGATTAAGTCTAAAATACAATTGCTAGACACTCTTTCCCGACCGTAACATGATAAAGACACAAATATTTACAACATCTTGATCATTGATAAAAACAACAACCTTAAGTCGGGTTCCCGTAGACGGACTCCAACACTTCCCAATCATTCCATACTTTACATACTATACAGGGTAAGAAAAAAAAAAAAAAAAATGATCCGCTATCTATCCATTTGTACCCATACTCTACATCGTCGATTTGTTATCATAAGAATAATCGGATCCTTCATGTAATCCTTCGGTAGTTGTGAAACGATTTATCTTCAAAACTTTCCTTCTCTTTTTTGTTGCGATTTTTCTAATTTTTTTCTATTTTATTTATTTATTTTTGCTAACACTATACTACAAAACTCATAGTAGTTTCACCATCTTCACGATCATAATAATTCCGGATAATTCCTTTGGTAATTCTTCATTCTTTGGATGTACCATTAATTGCGTTGGTAGTAAAAATGCATGAGTTTTGACTATAATATACATTCCTATTTGCGATGTGCAAATTCTTTCAACCGTACCGAAGATAGAAAATTTTGACACAAGACTCGGGAAATACAAACTTTACACTTTAAGCAACTAGCAACTGTAAAATAAACTTAATCTACAGGGGTTAGGTAAGGTGTTGTAAGCTTGTAAACGAAACAAATATTAGTTGTAATTCCTAAAGGATTGGCTTATGGGTTTTGTTCTAGGGGTATCTTTACTCTTAGAGTAAGAAGTTAAAACCAAAGGAGTTTTATACGGGGGTTAACTAACCGATGTAATTAGTTAATAAGCAACATGTAAAGGCATTTTGGGTGTAATCCTAAAATTTACCAATTTAAACAAGTTACTCCATCTAAATCCATAGTACTCATCACTGCGGTCTCGAGTGATATACCAAGCCAAGTTCTAAAGTCTACTACATCACCGACACACTCATATTTTGTGGAATTTGGGTATACATCTGGAAATGGATAAGGTTAAATCCTCACAATATCTAATAGGGTTATTATGTAGGGGTTATGTATCATGTAATTTCACAAAAGTATGCTTGAAAAAAAATTAATTTTGAGCATAATTTAAGCTTTTTAGTGTGAAAATTAGGACAAATATACATTCTAATTCTCATCCCCCTACTTGAATTGTACAACGTCCTCGTTGTATAGATAAAACATTAAATACAGGAATTTAAAAGAATTAGAATGAGAAACTCCCCTGATATTTGCTCGATAGATTCTCCATGTAGATTTATTGAGCAAGATTTTGTGTTGAACAACCACCTTAAAGTTTTAAGACTCCAACACTTCTAGATCTCCAGATTTGTAAATTCTCCATAAATATTCGTCGATATTTCTTTCACGAGGTCCTGTGTAAAAATAGGAAAAACGTGCATTCCTATCTTGGTACCTACGGTTAATTTAAACTAAACTAAACAAACTAAATACGGGTCAGTTTGGTGGAATGCGCCGTATCATGTGCATGGATACGGCCATATTGCCAGAACTGACAATAATGTTTTTAAAGTGCATAAAAAGTAAAGACCGATAACGTCTAGACAATCAATACGCCGTATGGTATGGAGCGGATGGATACGCCGTATTGATGTCTGGGAAGACAGACTCGATAAAAATAAATAACATTCCGGGTTGTCTCCCGGGAAGTACTTTTGTTTACAACGAAGTCTTTAAGTTAGACTTTTCTTCAGCTTCTTACTCGGTGCGTGTCACCTTCCATCCGTTGTCATTCTTTAGAAAAATTTCTTGGTAAATTATGGACATCCTTTCTTCGTTTCTTTCCCAAGCATCATATTCACATCTTCTTATAGCAATATATTCTTCGTTAGGTCCAAGTGAATATTTTATAGCTTCAAACTTTTCTGCCTTGCATATCCTTTTGTAAGGTTGCTCATCAATAGAATTGGATGTATTGCTGCATTTGCGCTTCGTCTGGCTTAGTTCATTATCCTTTTCAGTTTCGTTCTTATCACTTGTTATTAGATAAGGTTTGAAGAATGAGTAAGTAATTAGATAAGGTTTGAACAATGAGTCTGTAGTAGTGTTCTCGTTACTTAAGATGTTGTCATCCATTCATCTCTTATTCCAGCTCCCATTAATCCAAGCATGGAATAATACTTTCTTAGTTCTTCCATCCATTTTCATGTGTTTATCAAATGATGAATTTACTCACAATATGAATTCAAGTGGATCAATTCCTCATTTGTCTCCTTCGTCCAACATTTCTTCTTCATTGTCGTATGAATCAGAATAGAATCTACAGAAAATTTTCTCAACAAGTTCTTCCTAAACGGTGATTTTTCCTTCCTCCTCGTTTATCCACCATTGTCGTGCATTAACAGCCAGTGAGAGAGGAAAGACTTTCATTCGTAGTTGATAGGAATCTACACCAGGAACGTAGATCAATCATTTTAAGCACCTTAGCAATGTGGTTCACAACGTCTTCATCAATCCATCCGTGGGATGCGCTCTTTCGTAATTCCACCAAAATTTCATTGTTGAGTTAAATGTTAATATCGTTACTGGTGATAGAAAGATTCGATTCATTTTAAGCATTCATATTGTATTCGTCTGAAATTAGTTCAGCCATGACTTCTTATGGTATCTTCTTCAGTCTACTAGCTTTGATAAGTACTTCCTATAACAAGGGTAAAAATATCAGCAGGATTTTCTCTGAAGAAAGGTAGAAAAATTTTTAGTACGAAAATCAAATATGAAAACTTTGATTCTGATTCTATTTCAGATGATCGATACGCCGTATTCAATTAAAGTGAATACACCGTATTAATCTTTTGAGTGAATACGCTGTATTGGACAGAAAGTTGGATACGCCGTATCCAATGGAAGTGGATACGCCGTATCGAGTTATCGACCAGAACAGTGTATTAGCAAAACAATTAAATTAAACACACAAATATACAAGAAAACAATTAAAATAATAAATATACAAAATATACAGAATATACAAGAATATATACTAATCTAATTAACACTACTCCTAAGGGTTAGATCTAATGTTAAAAACCAAAATATAAAATAAAAATCAAGATTAATTTTCACTCCCCGGCAGCGGCGCCAAAAACTTAATTTGTCGTTGTGTGGTGTATATTTTTATGATTCAAGTTTTAAATTTATATTTTGCCGACTTAACCAAAAACAATACTTTAACGGGCAGTGTACCCGATCGATGGTAGATTCGTGGTAAGTAGGGTGTCGAACACTTGAAGCGAGGTTAAATCTCTCAATTTATTAATATTTTGGTTTACTAATCTAAGTCAAACCTATGATAATCTTATGTTAGTTCTAATCCTAATTCTAATAGGTAAAGGGGGTTTTCAGCCTAAGAGACTGGCACGGGTTTGGTGGTGACTACAATCAATTCAAGACACTTTAACCCACATAAGCAAATTAACAAAAGATAAAAGAGCGGTCAAGCCTTATGATAGAAAATTGTATTAGCCATCATTAATCTGATTAGAAGTTGGTTTGTTTATTCAGTGCAATGATTACTTATCTCGAGGTGGCATATCATTCTTAGACTTAGGCGGGACTTCATCCTAAGACCTAGACACATTAATTCTGTCACAATTAAAGATTTCCGCTCATAAAGATATCCTTAGATGCTGATTTTAATCTATCTTAGGGATTAAAGCAATGGTGATTCTTCTTAAACCATAGCTCATAGAGGGGGGGGGGGGGGGGGGGGGGGGGCCGGGGTGGGGGGGGGGGGTGGGGGGGGGGGGGGGGGGGGGGGGGGGGGGGGGGGGGGGGGGGGGGGGGGGGGGGGGGGGGGGGGACTTTACCTATTTACTGCTTAATGGTAATTTATACTCTAGTAGTCTACATGTTATTTGTTGAATTATCTAGGTTTACCTGCTAGTCAACTTGTTCAATAAACCAAAGGCAATTTCCGATTAACTAGTTAAGCCAGAAGCGTATCCTTAGCACGAATTTAAAAGGACAATATTTATGATCCTATGATTCTAGATGTATAAATCACTATATGGAGAGCTATTCCCGGCATCTAGATTACTTGGTCCGTATCACTAGATCCAGTTGAATGATAGGTCGCATACAAAAGCACGTAAACAAGTATATTGATAAACATAAACAAGCATACAATGATAAATTAAGCAATCGAGATATAAACAAAACCAAACATTTAGATCTTTATAATAATGGCTAATACCCGAAGGTATTAGCCTTCAAACATCATAATTAATACAAGAGTAATGGCTTAGCCAAGGTAAACTAATCGAGTTAACAAATGATACCAAAAACTAAACGATTACAAAAGTATAAGAAATCACATGTTGTCTTCTATGGATTGGAATACGTTGCAAGACCTCTTCTGCTCTTTTTATCCTCTGAAAATTGACTTTTTATGGTTGTTTTTTTTTTTTTTTATTTTTTTTTTTTTTATTTTTTTTTTTTTTTATTTTTAGGTATCGAGAATAATGATTTTGCACACTTTAAACTCGTTTTGAGTTTTGTATTTATAGGGTCTGGAGTCGGTGTCGATACGGCGTATCCAAGGTATTGGATACGGCGTATTAGGTTTTCTTGGAGTAGGGACCACGTTTGATATCTTCCAGAATATTTTTTTCTAATATAGCTTGAATACGGCGTATTGCCTTTCCTGGATATGGCGTATTGGTCTTGTGTACTTCGTGGTCTTTGGTGAGCGCATGTAACACCTCTAAAAATGTGTCGCATCGGAAATATGTCCGGGGGCGTTACTTCATAATACAACAGCACAAGGTACAAGAGAACGACCTCTAAATGTGTCGTTTGAAAAGTAATCTCGTTGATTTTCTTGAAATTGATATAACATTTGTCCCATAATTGCATCACAATGAAAAGTTTGAAAGCAATACTACGAGATTTGATCATTTGTATGTAAGTAGAAATCCATTAATGAAATCTTGTCAAATTTAGACTCTAATGCACATCAAGTAAGCCAAGCATCTAATTCACCTGAGAAAAACATGCTTAAAAGTGTCAACATAAAGTTGATGAGTTCATAGATTTTTGTAAGTATAAACGTTGAAATCAAAAGATTTATAAAGTATGCATGACCATTTCAATCCTTATAATAGTTGCCAAAAATTGTACGCATGAAAGTTGGACCGCAATTATTCAAAGTATGCATGATAATTAAAACCATCACGAAATGTTTCAAGTATGTATTGCCCAATGAGTGATTACGATTACTCTAAGTTCATGAAACCGATGCACTATGTACCCATCGTAGGTGTCCCCTCCAAGAACACCCGGGTCGTAATGAAAACCATATGTACCCATCGTAGGTGTCCCCTCCAAGGGGGGGGGGGGGGAAACATTCGGGCAAGAAGTAATGAATATGTACCCCTCGCAGGTGTCCCCTCCAAGAACATCCGGGCAGTAATGAATATGTACCCCTCACAGGTATCCCCTCCAAGAACACCCGGACATTTACTTGTAGTTATCCGTTCACTCCGCTTAAGCTAATCCGTAATCATTTCAAAAGTAAAGTATGTATTTGTGACCAAAAATGAAGTCAAGTAATGTATCCCATAGCGAGCTATGTAAATGAGTGTGTAAACCAATTTGTAATCAACCATGTAAATGCATTTGCAAACAAGCATGTTCTCACCCCAAAAATATATGTAAAACAAGTAAAACATGGGGTTATAAACTCACCTCGATGATGTAGAACGATTTGCAGAAATGCACATATTAAACACAACACAAACGGAAACCGGAATGGCTCGACCAAGAAGTTGCGGTTTATCTTAACGATTATGACCCACTAGCCTAGGATAAGTATTTGGGTTTTTCGATGGATAGTCTCATCAACGCGACACGTTGGTAAAAGATTTAGATTCCAAGTTGTAATAGTTTGGTGATTGGTTAAATAAAATAAATCGAAAAGTAAACGCAAAGTATGTAATATATTACATATGAAAAATAAACAATTATATAACTCATACCGTGAATTATATAACAAAGACAAACAATCCAAAGATTAATGTGAAGTATATAATACTTTGCAAGTATTATATAAGAAGTGTGAGTAAATGTGTGAAGATCGTTTAGACTCAACTAAGATATGTTTTACAAATAACTTTAATAAGCACAACGGAATATAAAGAACAATAATGTTATTCAACAAGGTTTTTCATTCATACGTTTCCATCAAGCCCCAATTATAGATGATCAATTCTAGAACGGTTACAATCTAACAGGGATCAAAGATCCTTGGGCTACACACAATCTTCTAGGCGTCGTACTTAGAGAACTCACACCTAGGAACTCACACATAACCTTTACATAAGTCGACTAATTTTTTCTGTTGCACCAAAACTATGTGTCTATGTCTCTTTATATAGGGAGAGATCAAGACTTACAAAGGAAGATAATCATTAGACAGGTAAATCTTTTAAACATTAAGGAATATCTTCTGTTATCTTTATCTTCTTAAGGAGATCTTCGAAAATCTACATAATTCTCCACCAGCTTGTAGAATTCTTTATAACAATTTTAGTCTTTTTGTTTCATTTTTATTATTTATTTTGTTCATCAAAATCTAGAATCCCCAACAATCATTCCCATATTTGATGATGATAAATCAAAAAAGTCGTGTTACGACCTTCAATCATAAAGCCAAAGCTTCCCCTGAAGTTGAGATGTAATCATCTCCCTGAATGAAACAAAACTTCCCCTTAAGTAGATTTCCTTTGTACCATGCCACACCAAGGATCTATAAGTTGCAACCTGTTAATATTTCTTCCCCTTTTTGTCATAATCCAATAGGGGACATATGAATATAAGCAACTTTGATCTTGACCACTACAAACCAATATCACACTTCTAATCCAAGTCTTCTAACTCCTCAAATTACCCACCATTAAGACAAATAAAAAAAATGAACTTGAGTAGTAGAAACTCACACTAGCAGTAGTAATAATGACTGGCAGTAGTAAAAACCTTCACCTTAATGACGCATGTAAATGGTTAAACATTTTAACATTAAGCTTCCCCTAAAATCTATATGTTAACCATTTCTTGAATCTTCAATTCTGTAGGCTCTATGTAATGATTACTGATGAAGAAAACTAGGTATTACCAATTTGATGCTGAAGTATAACAACCCAAACTTGTGTCTTATATCTTGTACTATCCACGTGAAAACTCCATAATCAATTAATCCAATAAAATATGAACCTTTTAAATGTTTAAGAACATTTAAAATCATAACCTGTTAGCTTCCCCTTAAACGAAGCATCTGAGATCTTTGTATTATCCGAGAAAAAAAATCATGCCTTGTCCGATATCTAATAAACCAAGCAGTTGTAACTTTTTATCGAATAACATTAACAGTTGTAATTACCTTTTCTCAGATAATCCTAATAGTACAAACCTTCATGTTCGAACAGTACTAAAAACACTCGAGCAGCATTAATCATACTTTAAGCACGAATCTTCTTTTGCTTCTTTGTTCAATAGCAGTATTAAAATATAGAAGGCAACACAAATATTTCTTGGACCCAATACACGAACATTCCATTGCAAATAATATGTATGCCCCCACGTGACTTCCACTATATAGGAATATTATATTGAGCCCATTCTCAGTCATTCCTCCCATATTAACATTCACATGCCAAAAATATGGTTTTAAAAAAACATAATTACATGATCAACTCCACGTGTAGGTTCCATTCGTTTGCCCTAAACAGAAGTAATATTATGAACAATTGTTCATAAATCTTCACGTCAAGCAGCATGCAACCTTTTCATATATTGACGTCCATTACCAAGCAAAACACAAACATCAACAGCAGTTGTGGACATCAAATCTTAAGCTCCTTCATAACGAACATTAATCACATGTTATGTTCTTGACTCTTATCAACGAAACCCTATTAATTCTCCAATAATGTGTAGTACCAGAAACTTCGTTCTTCCAAACATGATCATTACCAAAACCTAAACAAACCATTAAGGTTTTGATTCACGAGCATACTTAATGATTCAATCAGCAACAACAACGAATTTTAGGGTTTTCATAACTTCCAATAAAACAATAAACCAAACCAAACCCTTAATCCTTAAAGATCCATCTGCTTCTTGTAATTCTCATAGATTCAAGAAAGTAAATCATCAAAGAAAATGGAATCCATACACATAAAGATTGTTTTACCGAATCAGGGTTTTGTGTAATCCCTAACTTCACCGAATTCAAATAATTTGAATTACCAAAAAAGAAAACCGAATTTGATGTGAAGAAAACCCTTAATAGTAACAATGATTTATAAATCGTATTGCATACCAATTAAGGTAGAGAGGATGATTTTAAACCTTGTTATATCAATTAAACTTCAAAAACCCTAGAAAACTTTAACCAAAATCGATTCAAAATTAGGGTTTTAGGGTTTCTTCAAAAACCTTATAGATCCTAGATCGAGAGCCACGAGGCTTTGATACCAATTGTGAAGATCGTTTAACCCATCTAGGATTAGTTTTACAGATAACTTATATACGCAGCGGAATAATAAAGAACAATAAGTTATCAAACAAGGTTTTATTATTCATACGTTTCCATCAAGCCCCAATTCTAGACGATCAACTCTAGAACGGTTACAATCTAATTGGGATCAAAGATCCTTAGGGCTACACATAACTTCTAGGCGTCTACTTAGAGAACTCACGCCTAGAACTCACACACACCTTTACTAGTCGACTACATTTTTCTGTGCACTCTAAACTATGCGTCTATGATCTCTTTATATAGGGAGAGATCAAGACTTACAAAGGAAGATAAACATTAGACAAGTAAATATTTTAAATATTTAGAGAATATATTCTGTTATCTTTATATTCTTAAGGAGATCTTCCAGAATCTACATAACTCTCCACCAGCTTGTAGAATTCTTTAATAACAATTTTAGTCCTTTTGTTTCATTCTTTTATTTATTTTGTCTCATCAAATTTAGAATCCCAACAAATAGTCGGTTCAAAAGAAGTTTATACCGAATGAATTGCTTGGAAGGATCGATTATTTGTTGATACGTTATAAAAATCAACTATGTGAAGGCTTGTAAAAAGTGGTCGATATCACCACTTATTCTGTAAAAGTATGTAAAGAGCGGGATGTAAGGGAAGTTGACCGTTATGGGAACGCCAACTTAGGTTGCCTTTGTCATTTCTATGATCGAGGCGTTTGTCTATATGTTCGAGTCTTTGTCATGGAACGGTCGGGGGAAAGTTACTAGCAACCGTACCTTATTTGTTGGCTTAATCTATTTGTTTCGTGAAATTTTGTTTAACACCCATTTTACTTCCCTTTCCTAGCAACTAACCTTAATGTCTACTCGAACGAGGACTTGTACGAGCATGCATGTCTATTCTGTCATTACGACCATGTATGCATGTCTCAGCTGCCTTGTTGGATGACGACTTTTGGTGAAAGTTAGAAGCTCCCTACCCTATATCGTTCTTCATCCTAACCGCTGGTTAAACACGAACAAGGATGTGATCGGATTGTATGTGTCTATTCCGTCGTTACGGCCGTGTATGTACGATGCAGCTGCCTTGTTGGTGTGGTACTTATGGTGAAAGACTGTTGAATGATCAACCCTAAGCCTTCTTAACCCAATTTATCTTTTGACTTGTTTCTCCTTAGCTTTAGCGGTGGAGATGTGTATCCTTGCCAAGCCTATGATAGAAAACTAATCACGACCGAGCAATTGAGCGTACCAATTAAATGTTGCACCCTAGATTAGTTGAGTGATCTGAGTGTTTTCATTTCCATATTTCGTGAGGAGCTTGGTTATGTACAGGTGATTAGAACAAAACGATGCTTAAACGGAAAAATCCTTAACTTCGGTTGGGACACATTTTCAAAACTTTTCTAAAGTCTACTTGAGGACAAGTAGGATTCAAGTGGGGGGATATTTGATGACATCAAATAACGTCTATTTTATAGCATCATTTATCCCGTATAAATTACCCATTTTATATAATTATTGCAAGAATTGGTACTTAATTGCTTATATTTATTATTTGCAGTAATTATGGAGTACTTTGTGAAGATTATCCGAAAGGCGCGCATTTTGAAGCTTAAATAATGAAATATGAAGATTGCTTATTCTGACTATATACGCCGTATCCAGCAAAAAAAAAAAAAAAAAATAAAAAAAAAAAAAAAACAAAAAAAAAAAAAAGAAATAAAAAAAAAAAAAAAGACAAAAAAAAAATAAAAAAAAAACCCCCCCTATACCAACAGAAGCACAAAACGCCACTGACCCCCCCTCAAGCAAACCCCCCCCCCCTTCCCCCCAACCCAACAAACACCCCCCGCCTCCCCCATCCTGCCGACACCCCACCAACCATACGCCGAAACACAGCCTGCACTTCACAAATAAACGACCAAGGATCAAGACCCAATACGCCGTATCTTGGACATTTAATACGCCGTATTCACTAGTCAACAGTCAAAGATATTGCATTTAACACAGTCAACAGTCAATGATCCTGCAATTAATGATGAACTTGGTCCTTACTCCAAGGAATTTCCTTATACGCCGTATTGACTGCATTTAATACGGCGTATCCACCCTTTTCCACAGCCTATAAATACCAAACTCCAATACGAAGTTTATCATGCTTTTAGCCACCAAGTCTGATTTCCAGAAGATTTATGAAGCCAAGAAGGTCCTGAAAAGTGGTCCGATCAATGGGAAAACTCTTGTAATCTCTACACTCCACTATACGCGTTCGGTTAGCATTATGTTTAATCGTTCATCTATGATTTCGTGTATTGTTACAATGACTATCGGCTAATACCTTTAGGTATTAGCCATGTTTATGATAATATAATGTTTTGATTTGTCTTTATATCGATTGTTCCTTATTCGTTGTATGTTGATTATGTTTATCACTTCATACCCGTTTATGTGCTTAATTATGTGTTTTTCCTATCATTCAACTGGGTCTAGTCCTACATATTTAATGCGCTGCAACTTCAGTGTTGTTTGGGCGTAGGCTAAGAGTCCGGGATGGAAACATATAACGCTTATTCATATAACTAGAATAATAGGATCACCAATAGAAAGCCATGTTTCGATCTATGGTTAAGTGGATAGGTAGACTAAGCCGGTGACTTAGGATTACACATAACGTCCTGTTTCCATAGGTAGTTAAGTAGGTGTGGACTACTAGTATATGAATTTCCATTAAGCAGTAAGTTGGTAAAGCCTCCATGAGCTAGGATTTAATATAACCACCAATATAGTTTCCTAGATAGATTATAATCAACGGTGTGAGCTTTATGCGAGTTTAGGTTAATTGTGACAGGATTAACTAGCAACATAACTTTGGAATGTTATACCACCAACGAATTAATACAATCATCGCACGAATAGACAAACAAGGCATATTATTAGATTAAATTGGCTAATACGTTTTCCTCACATTTGACCGCTTCCCAGCCTTTTGTTAATCTCTTATGTGCGTTATTTGTTATCATCTTAGGATAATTAGAACTAAACTCGTGCCAGTCTCTCAGGCTGAAAACCCCTTTTGCGTTAGTTTAAGTTTAATTAGATTTAATTAGAATAATTAGGTTAAATTAGTATTAAAGCTAAATAAATAAAATACCAGTAGAATTAAGAGTTAACTTCTACTCTTAGTGATCGACACCCTACTTACCAACGAAGCTATATCTTGACCGGGTACACTACTCGTTAGAGTGTTGTTTTTAGGTATAGTCGGCATAAATATAAATGTAAAACTTGATAATCACTAAATATACACCACACGACGACACATCAATAATCAACTCTTATTCATACTTTACTCCTTTTTTATTCTTTTTTTTTCTTCAATTTTTTATACTTTGTTTTTTTTTCACTTTTTTTTTTCATAAGTAACAATTCCCCCACACTTGTGATAAGAATACACCACAAAAAAATACATAATAGAAGGTGATCAATCTTCATCTTCGTTGAAATGGCACAACACTCATCACAAAATGCGAACAAACTATAAGCAAAAATCAACCAATCATACCGAGTAACTAGCAACCAACCATTGGGATTTTCGACAAGGGGTAAGGCTAGGTTAAAGGTTATACATTTTTGTATTTTTTTCTTTATATTTTTTGGATGAGAAAAATGAATAGACTGGCTCAGCGGGTTAAACTAGGGGTATCTAGCATTAAAGATGAGTGCTACAGATGGGTTTTATTGGGTGGTTAGCTAATCAGTGTAATTAGCTAAAAGAATATGTTAAATGGATGGGTTAATATGGTTTAAATCCTAAGTTTCCTCTTTATCACTTAAAAATACCTTTATTACGCGAACGTTATATCACTGCGGTCTCGTAATGATTTCAAGCACAAGTTCTAGAATTAATAAATCGCCAGCACACTCATATAATTTTAAACCGATACCAATGCTCCAGAAAAGGCGACAAAACTACAAATACACAGCCGTAACGACGGATGAGACACTTGCAGTTGCATTCAAACCTTAACTCGAGAAAGCTAAAGGAAAAAATTATCTTCATAAGATTTAAAGGTGAACCTCACATTTTTTGGTGATTGGTATAAATGCGCAAGTAATGTTATCGATCCCGAGTCAGATCTGCTCTATCAATCGGGACACATCTCTGATTTTAAAATTTTATTATTTTTTTACTATGTTTTATTCTAACATATTAACCTAAGTGGTAAAAGAAATTGAAAAATAAGAATAGATTTTTAGATTACCGAGGGCGAACAAAAAATTTATACTTTTAATAATGAGTCCGATTTTCCAATTTATTCCCCCCCCCCCACTTATGTTGAGCAATATGCGTTATTTAGAAATTAACTTAAAAGTAGGACAAGTGGGAAAATTAATATAAGAGAAACGAAACTTCTCGGGGCTCTTAAGTACTCGGTTGAATTCTAAAATATACGGCGTGAAATAGAACGCCAAGCATGTGTATTCTACCACATGTAATATTCCGATCAAAATATATATTACCCCACGTGTAAAAATGCGAACCACTAATCCAAGCTCCACTTATTTATTTAATCTGCAAACAAAACTACGAAAACTGTAAAATACAAAAGCACACTTTCGTAGGCACCACGGTTGCATTTAGCGTATGTAACAAGCCTTTAAACCCCTCGGTTCCCCGAGTGGACGAGTTATAGTCTCGTGAGGGTTTCATAGAACACACCCACAAAGTTCAAAACATTTTATATATTTTTTAGTTATTATTATTATTATTATCTATTACTACTACTACTATTATTATTATTATCTTGACTTAAAATACCTTAACGATACAATTTAAGTGTGAATGATCCACTCTTAAACGTTGAGGGTACGGGATTTTAGGTATGTACTTACGGAATGGATATTCTTTTGTTTCGATAACGTGATAGCCCTTTTTTGATGCCTTAATATGTTTATCTTTTTTGATTGTATTGTTAACGATGATAGGAGGTGGTGGATCTTTTTAAATTTTTGGAGAATCATCAGACTTTCCACTCCCGGTGAATATGGCATTCACATGCTCGGTGTGAGCTTGAGGAGGAGGTGGGTCAGTCATATCGGTTTGTTCTGAAGATACGTTTTGAGACTTCGACCACTCATCTAATTTTCTTTCCATGTTTTTAATTTTAGTTTGGAAATTCTTTTCATTTTGCTTCACCTTTATAATTATATCGTTAACATTGTTCTTGAAAAACATATTTGTAACTCTTTGACCATCCAAAAATTTAGTGATTGATTTTTCGAGATCAGTTTTAGATTGATCGTCTTTAACAAAAAGTTTATCATGAACAGTTCTCATGCTACAGATACATCTTTTGAAATCTTCGAGATCCTGTTTCACATCATTGTCTAATTCTATGAGCGATCTCTCTAGATCAATTTTCGATTAGAGTTGTTCGGAATGGGATTGGAGAGAATACGAATCATGAGAATTTCTGCTTTGATAACCTTCAGATTGGATGTAATTAGCTTCATGACGTTCACACATTGGCGTGTCATCGTCCTTAGAAGCGTGGTTATCTTTAAGGTCATAATATTTGTTACGCATATCTTCTAATTCTTCTTTTAAGCTTGTAAATTGAGAATCCATTTCTATAGTTAGAGCTTCTAAATTTTCCATTAATCGATAATTATCATCATTACTATCACTTCCATTGGCGAAAGCAACATATTTTTGATAATGTTTGTTTTGAGATTTAGTGGACCAATCAAGTTTGAAAAGGACTTTGTCATCAAGAAATTGAAAGGCTTGATTAGGACTTTTGTAGAGGAAGATCCCTCCAGCAGTTACGTCCAGGATTCCTTGAGTGGGTTCGTCTAGACCGTGATAGAATATTGGAATAATAGCTCCTTTAGTCAGACCGTGCCCGTGGCATTTTCGAAGCATGTTCTTCAGTCGTAACCATACGTCGGTTAGACTTTCACATACGTTTTGAGAGAAATTTCAGATTTCAAGTAAGAGACGTTCGAATAACGAAGGTGGGAAGAATCTGTTTATAAAAGCTCTTCTCATTTGATCCCACGATGTTATAGAATCTTCATTAAGTTCATTAAACCAGGTTTTAGCTTTATCAGACAAGGATAGTGGAAACATCAAAAGTTTAACAGCTTCACTTTGAGTTTCACCATATTGGAACATGTCACAGATTGCGATAAATTCACGGATGTGGTCATGCAGATCGGCCCGGAGATAACCATCGAATTTATTTTCCCAAATCATTTTCAAGTGGGTATTATTGATAATAAAGTTGTCATCAACATTGGGTTGAGAAATGGCAGAATTAGGAGTCGGTGCTACAGTCTTAGTACTTTCCCACATAGGTTGATCATCAGGATCGAGAATTATCATTTCTTGGAGTGGTGAATTGGGTTGGGGTTCGATATCTTCTTCGGATATATTTAAGGCAAAAACTTCATTAACGAAAGAATATTGAGTTGAAGATTTGAGTACCTCGACCTCGACGGATTCTTTTTTGGATAGTTTTAATTTTACAAGTCTTCTTTTTCATATTTTTATTTAATTTAGATAATGGTTTTACGAGTTGTTTTCCCCAAGATCGTGGGTTTATACATACTTTAAGGGTTTTGCAAAAAGACATTTTTATATTATATTTTTTTATATTTTAGATATACATTAGATATATTTTATAAAAAATAAGGATAGATAGATTTTTTAGATCAGATAGATAATTACGGCGCACTTGAGAAAAAATACGACGGCTTTTCTAAAAATTTATGTTTTTTTTATGTTTTTTGAAATAAATAAAACAGAACTAACAGATATTAAATATAATCAACTTACGAAAAAAACAAACGATCTAAAGCATATAATTAAAACGATTTGAAAAATTAGGTTTTTGGTTTTGGTTTTGATTTTGAAACAAATTCTGCTTATGGAAAATCTGCAGAAAGTGCGGCGTACTTGGGTAAAGTACGGCGTACTTCCTGGGTTTTCAGGAAAACCGACGCACAAATATAATGTGCGGCGTACTTCCTGAAGAAAAAATGATTTTTGGGTTCCGTTTGCCAGAAAACAGTACGTCAAGTTTGAAATTTTTTTGTGAAACAAAATAGCACCAGAAATAAGCAACAAACTATAACAACTTAAACAATTCCCCGGCAACGACGCCAAAAACTTGATGTGTGTTTTACAAGCTTTAAATTTATAATACTAGAAATACCGATTTTAACTAAAAACACAACACTCGGGAAGTATACTCGTTCGTGTATAGTATTTTAGGTAAGTCCATGTCGTTCCATGGGAATTGAAGTTTTCACAGTTTGTAATTAAGGTGCTAAGGTTAATAAGATTGTCAAGGATCAAATTAACCAACTCTTGCATATATCGGATATTATAACGAATGCAATTAAAGGATGATTCAAACAAATGATTAAGGTATGTTTGTTTAGGCGATGATCACTTAGATAATGATGTGTTTGGAATACTGTTTATAAGTTTAGAAAATAAAGTTATCACAAGTTATAAATCTTGTTTTTAAGCTTAGCATGGGAAAAGTGAAAAATCGGGGATGATGAAGTTATCTTTTAAACACTTAATTGTGCTTTTTGTTCTATGATCCTAAAAGTTACCAATGAGGTAATGAAAACAATACATTATGTCAACACAAATAAATTGTAGTTAGGTAGTTAATTATCAAGAAAAATCATAAAAAGAGAAAAATCTTAGAAAATGGGAAGTCGGGTGTTTTATAACTTGTGATCTCTTAAACAAAAATCTTTGCTACTTTTCAAAGGTTTAGTTTGGGAAATTTTAGAGGTATTTGGTTATAAGGCATGTGATATTGCGTGAGGACACACAATCGTTTAGTTTGGGGAATTTTGATAAGTGTAAAATACACATATCCGTTTGTACCTAAAAAGACCCAATTAAACCCAAAACAATCCAAAAATGGCAAAAATATGCTTGTATTTGTGTTTTGTGTGTGCAGGTGCGGATAAGTCAAAAATTACAAGAAAACAGTCAAAATCGAGCAAGCCCGGACACGAGAATCAGAAGAGTACAAAGTCGAAGCCCAAAAAGCCAAGCCAAAGCCAAATCCTTAGCCCACTTCTCTTTTATGAAACCACAAGGACCATTCTTGCATTTCTCAAAAGTTATTTATAATTTGAAAGAGAGAAAAGAAAGACAAGGACCAAATGTGTAAACTTCCCAAAGATCAACAGTTTTAACTGTCAAAGAAGGGGCGGGAAACACATTTACTATTCATCGTCTCCCCCAGTTATAAAAAAAGCGGGTAACTCCTAAAACTCTATTCATGTTTTCCCCGTTTTCACCCCATGGTAAAACAAAGGGCAAATGAAAATTAAAGGGTACGGAAGACAATTCAAGGTCTCTCTTACAAGATGGCAGGGATAATTCAGTCAAATCAAGAGAAATCATTGGTCTACTCAAGCTTTGAGCGTACGCGGCTATGAAAGAAGCACAAGTTTATGTGGGTTTTTGTGCTAAAACACTCACAAAACTAGCACAAACGTCACATCAAAGAATGCCACGCTGGCAATCCTCAGGTGTGCACATCTTGATCTAACGGCTCAAAATTTAGCCCCAATGATTGATGGATTGGATGGCAGAGATTGATGGGAGCTCAGAGGGCCTAGAAGCTTCATCTTGGCACTATAAATAGGCCTGACCTCTCACACACAAATCATCTAGTATCGGGATCTATCTAGTTTTTACATTTTTTTAGCAATTTAGTCTAGCTTAAATTCGTGTTTTTATGTAATTTTCCTTTTTCAAGTAATGTAATCAGCCTCTTTAGTTAATGAAATTCAGCTTTTAGTGTTTTAAATCTCATTTTCTAAGCTCTCATTTAAAGTCATAAGCTCTCTTAATAAGCCAAATTGTCTCAATAAGCTCATATTAAGCTCTTTCAGTCTATAAGCTGAAATAGAGCTGTTTGAATTTAGAATTAACCTTATCTAAACCTTAAATCAGTTTAAACTCATATGGATCTTATTGTATCCAAGCTTTTGGAAGGGGATCTTACCTTGGAAGAGATCCCAAGGACTTATACCTTAGCTTATTAATAAGCTAAGGAGCTTGTAGCTGCCTTTATTGGTCCTCTTGTTCAGCTAGAGGAGTTTGTAAGTTTCTCTTTCATTTTCCTAAAATTCTAGTTTTAAATAATGATATTATTGCTTGCTATGTTTAGATCTGTTTATTTGCTTAATCTCTTTGCTTGTTAGTGTTCAAATATCTCTTCTAGTGCTATTTAGTTATTTGTTTTCATCTGTTTTTACTTCAATAGTTATAGATCTTAGTTATCAATTTCTGTCATAAAAACTCATAAAATCCAAAAACATTAGTTTAATTAGTTTTTAAGATCTTAGAATTTTGCTTATTCAGTTATTAATCATGATTGTTAAAGTTGTTTTTAAAGCTAGTTTTATCTGGTATTTAGAGCTGTTCATTAAATTTCTCTTAAAAGCTTTTTCTCAATCTGTCAAAATTGATTAAGAATGTTTGGTTTATGGCAGTCTCAAATTTGCACTAACAGTAACTAACCTAAATGGTTAGTACACCACTCAAGCTTTCACAAGTTAGTACTGTTAGCTTTAATCTCAGTAGAATTAAGTTTAGTTTCAGCTTATTTAGATTTAGTTTTCATTTTCTAGCTTATTTCATTGCTTATTTAGTTTTCAAAAGTCAAAATTGCATCAGCAGTACTTTCAAGTGAAAGTACTGCTGAACTTTTATACTAGCAGTACTAACCTCAGTTAGTACTGCTGTGTTCATAGCTTAGTTTAGATAAGTAATTTTAAGATTTAGCTTATTAAATTCAGTAGGATTTAAGTTTTAATATAGCTTAATATAGTTTAAGTCTTTAATTTCATTTTCTAGCTTATTATCTTAGCTTATTTTTGCTGTCAAAAAGTTAAAAAGCCAAAAACAGTACTTAGAAATTTTAGGATTTAAATTTGATAATTTAGCTTATGGATCTAGATTTTCTAGCTTAATTAGATAGATTATAAGTCGTTTTATAAGTCTTCAAAGTTTTTAGAGTCCTAGTTGAGCCCTTATAAGCCTTTAACTCATTTGGAATTTGTAGTGCTCTTTGCTTATTTCCTGAGTTTGCTTATTTCATGATCAATTTCAGTAGCATTAAAATAGTTTAAGCTTTAATTTCTTTTCATTATAGATTAATCACATCATAAGCTCTTTGAATTTTTCTTTCCTTTTTAATTTTTTTTTTTTTTTTTTTGTTTTTTTGTTTTGGAGGGAATTAGTTTTGAGTTTTTTATAGCTTATTTTCTAAAACCAAGGGTTAAGCCCTCCTTTCTGTAACAGCTTAAAAGATAAGCTCTTATTGAGCTTATTTGTGAATTTCAGCCCAAGTAGCCTTTATTAATTTTGTTCCCGCTAGATCCCTTTACAACTTTGCTTCTTTGAGTTTTTCATAATAAGCACTTTTCAAATTTCACCTTAATTCGGGTCTTAGTTTGTTGTCGGGATAGATTCTCAGGGAAGAAAGTGTAACTTTTCAATCTTAGTTGTTTTTTCAGTTAGTCCCTCCGTTAATTTGTTAGATTCCCCGTTAGTCCTTTTCCTTTTTGCATCATTAGTCCATTAGTTAAGTTTTTAATAAGTTTATTAAGTTTTAATTAATAATTAGGGTTAAGTTTTAATTAGTTTAATTAAACTTTTATAAAAAGATAAAAAATAGGGCTTTTATTTTTAATAATTTTCGGCAACTTTTCTTTATTTAGTGAAATTTTAGTTTACATTTTTAGGGATTTTAAAATTGGTTTACTTGCTTATTTGTCATTTATTTGTTGCTTTTTAATTAAGTAGTAATAGCTTATCCAAAATATCTTTGTTCCATTCAAATCAGGATCCGAACGAAACGTGTTTCAATCTCACTATCTTTGGGGAAACGACCCTCCCATAAGCTCTTCCAGGTTAAGCTTATCATCTAAGTAGCTCCAATCCATAATAAGCAAAGGTATTAATTGATTTTAAAGGTTAAAATAGATTAAGGATTAATTGAGCTCAATCTGAGCTTATAGACTAAGAGAGCTTATGATGAGCTTATTAGAGCTTATGTAACAGTGACAAAAAACATTTGAGTTATATAAAAGCTTTAAAGTAAAACAAATTGTTAAAACTGAAATTTTTAATTCTATTAATACTCAAAACAGATTACAAGACTTGAAATTACAAGAGCTTAAAAAGGAAAGTACATTTTAAACCAAAAATTACATAAGCTACTTAAACCTAAAAAAATATAAGGAAAAAGATATTCTTGTGTGTGAGAAGTGAGCTTGTATTTATAGCCTTCAGAGGATTCTTCTAGGTCCTGAGGTTGTTAGACGCTCCTCTAGATCTCGTCCCTTGGATCATTACTTGGCCTTCAATCTTTAATTTCATCCGTTGGATCAATAAGTGAGCACACGGATTGCCAACGTGTCATTCCGTGTGTCAGACCTCGTGTGCTTCTTTTGCACTTATTTTAGTGCAAATTCTTTGTCCTTGATGTGTTTCTTGTCAGACCCGCGTGTCATTCCTTGTGGGTTAAGCCAATGAGAGCCTTGGATGACGTCTTCTTTCGCCAGATTGGACTTTGTCACTTGAATTGCATAGCCACATCCTTAATTTTCATTTACCCTTTGTTTTAAGCCGGGGATAATGGGTGTTGACTTGGGCTTATACATAAAGATTGGGCCTGGATAAATTAGTTTCAGGCTTGGGTTTTATAAAGAGGATAACGAGTGTTAATTCTTTATATATTAAAGAGTTAACATCGTTAGGGCTTAAGGATCATTTTTGCAATTTGGTTTGACTTGAAGGGCTGTTTTGGGAATTTTTGGGTTTTGTGATTTAGTGAGTTGACCTTGGTTGACCAAGGGTTGACTGGAGTTGACTTTTGACCTTGAAAGCATTCTCCCGACTCTTGTACACTTTATCCGTTCCTGTGTTCGTGTTTGTCCGGCTTTGACCATTTTTTTGAGATTTTTGCTATATTCATACCTACACAATCACAAAGACAAAACAAGCAATATACAAGCATTTTATGCACATTTTTATCTTTTTAGGGCCATTTTTGATTAAAAAAAACAGATATGTGTTTTCACATATATCAACCATCAACTTTAGTACTACCAGTACTAACCTCTTCAATACCAGTATTAATCTCTTCTTTGCCAGTATTAATCTCTTCTTCAACATCCAATCCAGTATCAATCTTTTTAGCCATAGACCTTGCTCTCCTCTTGTATCTTTTGCCCTTATCAGTAGACTTTGCTTTGCTAACACTTTGAGAAGCAACTTTTGACAAAGTTTTAGCTGCCTCCAAGATTGTAGGACTGATTTCTTCTTCTTGAGCCTCCCCTGAAGCTTTTATAGGAGTAACAAAATTTGTTGACTTCTCTTTCATGGATTCTCTAACCAAAGAAACTAAAGGATCATCATCAATATCCTGAATTATCCTCCTCTGGTCCTCTGATTCTTCACCCTCTGATTCAGATATTATTACCTTCTTGGATTTCCTCTTCAAAGCTGTTTCCAGATATTTCACCTTCTTTACCAATTTAAGCACAGCATTCCCTAGTGTCTGCTTGGTGTCCTTCAACTCTTTCTCTAAACTATTAATCCTGGTCACCAAGGTAGGTACAAGCACCATCAATTCTTTAAGTTGCATACTATCCTCAGCACTTCCTGATGTATTACCTTCAGGAAGAGGTGCTTCATAGGACCTAGGTGGTGAAAAATGAGGTGGTGATTGAGGTGGTGAATGATGTGGTGAATGAGGTGGTGATTGATGTAGTGGTAATGGATGAGGTGGTAATGGATGAGGTGGTGATGGATGAGGTGGTGATGGATGAGGTGGTGATGGATGAGGTGGTGATGGATGAGGTGGTGATGGATGAGGTGGTGATGGATGAGGTAGTGATTGATGTGGTGAGTGAGGTGGTTGGGATGTAGATGGTATTGGATCAACACGTGTGTGATGGGGTTTAGCTGGTTGTGCTAAGCGTTCACCTTGATCCACAACTGCCCCTGCCAACATAGCAGGCAGCAATGGTACAATATCCCCTGCATAACCCCTTTTCATGTATTATATAATTGGGGCCTTAAGGCCCCTTTAAAGTTTCTTAGTTAGCCTGATAAAATTGATAAGTATAGTATGACTATCTTATTGGGCTATTCGCCCATAGCCCACTATTGTCTTTAAGATTTCCAAATAAGTCAAAATAGTTTACCAATACTTAACCATTAAATTATTTCTCCTTAGTTTTACTTTAAATAATGTTGCCAAAAAAAAAAAACCATGATGTAGTTCAAGTAAGCCGTATCTTAGTTAAGGCTTATGGGGTAGTGACTCCCACAGGTAACACACAAGCCTCTTTAAGCAAAAAAATTAAGTAAATTAGTTATATATAAGTTATAAAGATCTCAAGTCAGAAAGGAAATAGGTCAAGAAAAATAAGCTTGAATTAATAACTGATTATTAGGGTGCGAGCCTAATAAGCTTGAAAGTTCTCAAATAAGTTCAAAAATAGATCCGTTCGTATCAAAACCTTTTTAGTTCTTCAAATAAGCTCCAAAAAAGTTAGAAAATATCTGATAAGAAGCCGGGGTTAATATGCCCTTAATAAGCCGAGGCTTTTCGTCCTTATTGGGCCGCAAGCCCAATAAGCTTAATAAGTCTCAAAATAAGCTATAAATAGTTTGGTAAGTTCAAAATCAAATAATCGAGGCAATAAATGTTTAATAAGCACACTAATATGCTAGTTTCAAAATAAGATATAATCATGAACACTTATTGGACCAAGTCTAATATTCAACCCATTAAGACCCAAAATGACAACCGAATAAGCTCAAAACTAAAATAAAAGCATAATAATCTATTAAGCTCTTATTCAAGGTACGATAATCAAAATAAGCTATAATAAGCCGTACGAAAACAATAATGGTGCAATCAAAGCCTAATATACATGGCTTTAAAACATCATAAATAAGCTTTAAAATAATCTGATTATGGTATATATGCTAACCAAATAAGCCTAATAAATCTCAAAATAATACAAAATAATGTCATGCCGAAGCCCTGACCTCCACTTACCGTAACTCAACGGTTTAGGCCGTAGGACAACAAAACAGCCCAAACATTTTAAGTAAGCCCTAACCAAACTGATTTTTAAGCTCCAAATAAGCATCAGTAATCTCTAGACCACACAAAACATTTTACCACAACAACCATGATATTAAGATGACCAACTCCTGTTTCTTTCTTTTAGCTCACGTCAAAACCAAACGACCTATAAGCTCTTGTTTTGATTTTTTTAGTTTTTGTTTGTTAAAACAATACGCTTTATACAAATCTAGCTCAAAGTTAATCATAATAACCTTAACAGTATACCTTTTTTAAGGATTTTGATAACTTATAAAAATGGGTTTTGGTTGGAGCTTAGACACGAGAAAAAACAACACCAAACATGTTGTTGTTTGTTTAACCCAAGATTACTAGATATCAACCCTATAGTGTTTTCTAACCCCTTGATCTTGATAATATCTTTGTAAAAATGATGGTATCTTGCTTCCTTGTGGTGTCGTACATTACAAGAGTGATGAGAGAAAAAGTTTTGTTTTTCTTTGATTTTGAAAAACATGAATCTGATGTATGTGTGGTATTTGGTTGTTAGTTATAAGACAAGGAGAGTGTGGGCGGCACATGTTAGCAAGCTAACAACCACCATTTTCCCCCTTGTGGTCCAAGCGTGTTTGTTCGGTACTAGGATGCAAAGGAATCTCATCGCTTTCGTCTTATGTCGAGAATTTAAACCGAGACTAGTTTAGATGATAACCAAAATTGTGTGTTCACGAAACGACTCACAATATACTAAAACGTGTTAATATGCCTTAAGATTGACAAAGAAAAGATTTTTAGTTGTTGTTTTATTTAATTGCTAAACTTACGTAGTTTTTTGTTTTTTACTAGTTTTCGAACGTAGTTTTGAGATTTACGTTTAAGATAACCGCTAATAAGAATCTTAAATAACTTATTTTAAAATAAGTTTACTAAGTTTAACTCCATGATAACTAGATAAACTTTAGTTCACTGTCATGTAAGTCCGTGTGCGTGAAGTTTCGCTTCTGAACACGAGAAATCTTCCCGGCAAAGAATAAAATGATAACATGGATATTAAGATAATGGAAGCTTTGACTCAAAATATTCATAGATTTACTAACACAATACTCGATGGATGGTTAACTATAACTGTTTTGCACAAAGGAAGTCAACAAAAGTTAACATTCAAGATTTCTCAAAAGAATCGACAAGATCGAAGAGCGAAGTTTACATAAACATAGTATTTTTTAATAATACCAAGATCCAGGAAAAGTTACCGGTTATCACAGTCTAACCCCCTTAAAGGAATTTCGCCCCGAAATTCAGTTCAAGTCATCATGTATAATGATGACGGAAAGTTCAGGTCCTTAACAAAACGTACTGATCTCCTTGATTGGTTCAGTCTCTCGAGTGAGGTTTCTATTGATTCCTCAAGATACTTAGTTCTTAAAGTTCGACTCTTAAGCTTCCCAAAGAAATAATGGATCATGGTCAATTGATATGGTAGGTTTCTCCACTGTCTCCACAGTTTGATAGTCCTTCTTGAGGTTTCACTTTACAAGATCTCGGTCGGGTGTCCGGATATGATCCAATCTGTGACGTGTTAATAGAGTGCTCTAAGCTGTTCGGTTGTTCTAGTTCCTCGGTTGTGTAGTTTACGCGGTTAGTTCTATAAGAGATATGTGTCCATCACATTACTACTTAAGCTTAGTTCTTTCAAGATTCGTCTAAGGCTCGCATATCAGAACATGTCTAGACTCCTTCAAGTAGATTTTACTTGCTTTAAGTAAATTAGATTTCATCTTACTAGAAAGGTCATGGTGTCGTTTAGAATCATGTCACTTTGCAAAGGTCAGGTTTTGAATCGACTTACTACAAATATGATTAAGTTTCCTCGTGACTTAACCAATGTTTCGCCATAAACCATTAGTTTTCTCCGGAGCTATATGGTATGTTATGGTATAACTGAATACCTTCTTAAGTTCACATAGAAGAAATGAAAATGAAATGTTTTATGAAGGTCTCCTAAGTATGGTAACCCTTCCGATGTGAGTGATGAGGTCTTATCTAAGATAATGTTATAGATAATGATGCTCACATAGTACCAAACTGTAATCACCCTCTTATATATGAAATCATTTGTCAACGTATTTTGATTCACAAGTTTTATAATAAGATCCTCCTAATACTATGATAACTATGACTTCAAAAAGAGTTGACTACCGACCTATGATAACTAGCTCATATCAAATACTAACCGAAACTATTCGGTTTAGATCTATTACTAACAGAAGCTACTCAGTTTAGTGATGTACAAGAGTCCTAACTAATCCATATGCCTACTATCTTTATGACTCCCAATCCCGCTCTTAACAGTGGTTACATGATCCCGCAGACTCCATGGGGGGGGAAGTTCATACTGCATCGTGGTGTTCTACACAAAAAGATCATGAATCAACCTATAATCATTATATCTGGCCTGCCACATCTCTGCCCTTTGGGCGTCAACATGTCCTGCCCATGACTTAAAATCCAACACTGATCTCCATAAAGCACCGAATGTCACTGTAGCCCTTTTCTGCTCCTGCTCTAGGCTCCTATGCCTGTAGCGCTAAGAAAATATCTTATCCTTAACCGCCCTTGACCTGGTATTGTTGGGATTAAAAGCCTTCTTGAAGTTATCGCTGCTAAGTTAGTGCTGCTCGTATAAAAGTTACTACTGCTAGTGTTCAGAGTTAATGCTGCTGGTACAAAGTTACAACTGCTGAAAGGATGAAGTCTGCTTAGAGAAAAGATAAAGATTACTTATGTGATATGTATGAGATATTTTTGTAAAAGACACATATAAGTTATTTGTTTAGAAGATCATGATAACTTAGGAAAATATTGTAATCCTATTAGGGACTCTTTGTGTATAAAAGGAGGTCATAGGGTTTAGAGTTTTATGATCAAAAAGAGTCAACTTCATGAATTGCATTAGCTTCAAGGTTTTGTAACCCTTATACTAGTTAGAGTATTCATATTAATATATTGAAGCTTTGTTTGTTAATCTGTGTGTTCATTAGAATTACTGTTTCATTAAAGAATTCTTCTTATATTAAAGATTAGTTTCCGCACTAATCTTTTTATTATCAACAAAGTTTCTATCATAAGTTGTTGTAGGATTTATCTTGCATAATAAACCTTCACAAGCTAAGGAATTCAGATCAATTCAAGTGGGATAAAAGTGGTATTAGAGCATGTTGCTTTGAGAAACTTTGCTAATAATACATGGATCAAGACTCAATATATATGGTGGTTGCATCAAAAGTGCCTATGCTTAAACCAGGTGAGTATGAGCTTTGGAGGATGAGTATGGAACATTACATCAAATGGTTGACGATTCTTATATGGAGGTCAATAGAGAATGGTTATGCACCTCCAATAACAAACTGTTGAAGGTGTTGTTGAAAACTATAACTTGCTCCATCATCTGTTAAAGAAAATGGCACAATGGAGGTTAGCAGCTAAAGGACAAGAAGCAATTATATTAATGGGCATCCCTAATGAACAATCAATTGAGTCTTAACATCCATCAAAGATGCAAAGTCATTGCTGCAGGTTGTTGAGAAGCGAGTTTGGAGGGATGCTGCTTCTAAAAAGACTCAGAGGAATCTTCTAAAGCAGCAGTATGAAAATTTTACTGCATCTAGCTCAGAGGTATTAGATCAAACCTTTGATAGGCTTCAATAGCTTATCAGTCAGTTGGTGTTTCATGGTGAAAAGTATCTTACAAAGAAGATGTGAATATGTGTTCTTAATGATGTCTTGTCACCAAAATGGAACACACACACCAATGTTTGGGGTATTGGAGAAAAGAAAGAAACAAGCCTGAGATAGATTAGAATTAAGCTTGGATGATCTTTATAACAACTGAAGATCTAATGAACCAAAGGTCATAGGGACATCAAGCTAAAGCACACACTCACATAACATAGCCTATTGTGTCTTCAAACAACACCAGCCATACAAGTGGAGCAGTTAATACTGTTCTATGGTGTTACAACTGCTAAGCACGTCAAGCTACTGCTGTTTATCTAAACAATACATTGATATTGATATGATACTATTATACTGATGATGAGGATGTGCAACCAAATTTGAATCCTGATGATTTAGAAGAGACAGACTTGAGGTGGCAGATGGCTATGCTAACAATGAGGGCAAGGAGATTCTTGAAGAACATTAGAAGAAAGCTTACTGTGAATGGTACTAAAACCATTGAGTTTAATAAGTCTAAGGTGGAGTGTTACAACTGCCACAAAAGGGGACACTTTGCAAGGGAGTGCAGGGCTCCAAGAAACTAGAAAATTCGGCTATGGAGAACACAAGAAGTGTGTAGTGGAGACAAACTACTTCCAATGCATCATTGATCTCATGTGTGGTCTTGGTGTTTCTGATTGAGTGATCAAACAGAAGAAGGTCCAACTAACTTTGCACTTATGGCTTACTCTTCTATAAGTTCTAACTCTAAGGTATCTATTGATTCAAATTGTTCGTCATCTTGTTTGGAAAATGTTAAAATTCTTTAAGAATAAAATGAACAACTGTTAAAAGACTTAAGGACATTCTAAGATAAATGCTATGAATTATAAATACAGGTTTTAGAGTCTGTAGAAGCAAGACTTCCAGTTTATAAGAAAATGATGTCTGTTGGTATGGGGCTTAAATACACATACCTTTGACCTAATAAAGTGCTTAAACGACTAAAAGGCATACCAAATTACATTGTTTTTATGTGTTTAACATTTGTATTGTGCAAGGGTTAACGCATATCAACAAGAGGACAAAAATAAAGTCAAAAGGAACAAAACGAGCACGGGATTGGAAAAGGAGCGTGAAAAGCCAAAAGCAAAGTCAACCAAAAGTCAAACAAAGGCAAAAGTCAACAGATGAAGCGAATACGAAGATATTCTTAAATGGGCCAACCCGGAAACCCATTTAATGGAGCGTGTCGGGTCAGCGCCATTAGCCTTTGACTATTAAACCTTTAAGTTTTAAAGCTTTAAAACCTTTTTATAAATCAAAACCTTACCCAGCCAAAAATTAAGCCCAACAAACACCTAAACTATAACACCCCTTTACAACTTTTACACTGTTAGTCTTAAAGTTTTATACATTTAAGTATTAAGGACTAAATGGTTAGTCCCTATACCCCTAACACCATTACCCCGTTACCCTGTTTACCCCAAAACATATAAAACCTAATTTTCCCGCCAGGTACTGCTTCATCACATCAATCTCTTCCTCGACGTCCTGCTCCCACAAACAGAACCCTCCCTTTCCAAACTCAACCCCATACCATCAATAAACAACAAATCTACCTTGGCGGGGGAATCCCACACAAATCTCATTCGACAGAGATTTTGGACCAAATATCAATGGACAAGATCATCCACTTGGGCTCCAAGATGATTCAATTGCTGATGATGGCTTCAAGTAACACAAACAAGGTTTACGAAGGGTTTATCACACAAAATAGATGCACACAACGGTTGTGAGACAAGAAGCCAAGACTTTGAAGACTTATCTATAAATAGAGGCCATTGTAGCTCATTTTTTCTTTGTCTTATTTTTAC
Organism: Tanacetum coccineum; assembly: GCA_026074375.1. Classification (NCBI taxonomy): domain Eukaryota; kingdom Viridiplantae; phylum Streptophyta; class Magnoliopsida; order Asterales; family Asteraceae; genus Tanacetum; species Tanacetum coccineum. The sequence continues at coordinate 69,233 of BQNB010006099.1, read as the reverse complement.
TAATTTGACCAGCTTAATACTTTAATTTAATTTCTTATCATTTAAATTTTAAGGCATTGTAATCATTTTTCAAGTTAATGAAATTTTAAGTTCTTTTAAATATTGTCATTTACTTTACTTGTTCTTTAAATTCTGTTATTAAGCTCTTAAATAAGCTTTTGGTTCATTCGAAGCTTATATAAAAGCTTATTCACATTTCTGTCTTAAAAATTAAAAAAATCACAAAAAGAATCCACTCCTCAAAATACCTCAGCTTGAATGTTGGATGATAAGCCAAAAAGGGATGGGCTTATGGACTTACCAGCTTGTTTAAAACAAGCTGGAGCTTTTGTAGACCAGCTCCTAAGAGCTTAATCACCCTTGTTTGTGCAAAGGGACTTGTATGCTCACTTTTTCATTTTTGCTTATTTACTGTTGCATTGCTTATTACTGCTTACTTCTGCTCTTTTTTGCTTATTTTGTGTTTGTTTATTGAGTATATATGTCTTGTTATTGCTTACATGTCATTTACTTAAGTTTTTACTTAAAACTGTCTTTTATAGCTTATAAACTACTCATTTCTTGTTTGCTTATTCTTACTGCTTATTTTTGTGTCCTCAGTGCTTATTTGTTCTTTATTTACTTTGTGTATAATATGTGTTGAGTTTGTTTAAGTCTTCTAAGCATGTTATAAGCTTAATTTGGTTTCTCACTTTCTTAAGGGGTGTTTGGCACTAGCAGTATTAACATGAGTTAATACTGCTAGGTGTCTTTTGTCCTTTAAGTTAGCTTCGAAAAGCTCAAATTAAGCTTCTAAGTCAGGTTAGATAAGTTTTCATAAGTTAAAACTCATTTTGAAGGTTTGTTGTAGTCATGGTTTAAATCTGTGGGATTTGAGTTTTATATTTTGGCTTATTTACTTAGGGTTTGATTAGATGCTTAAAACTATTATTTTGATGCTTGTTTAAGTCTATTAGGTAGTAAATTAGAGTTGACATAGAGTACATTTGTCTTTTTAAGTTTTTACCAAAAATCAGTCTAGTTTCTTTGACATATTTCAAAAAGTTAAAACCCTTTTTTTAATCTCAAATTTAGGTTAGCTGAAGTTGTTTTTAGAGTCTTAATTTAAGAGCATAAGCTCATTAGGATATAAGCTCCATCTGTTTGAGCTTATTTAGAAATTTAGCTTTTAATTATTAGCTTAAAGTAGGCCTGCACTTTGTATTTTGTCTTTTCAAAAAACCAAAACTCAGCATACACTGTGTGTCACAACCATTTTCATAAGCCTTTTTAGTAGCTTATTTGAGTTTCAAACTCATTTCTCTTTGTTGATTTTACCCTTTAAATTTTGATGAGCCTTTAAGCCATAAAGTTCTATTAAGCAGCTTAAATTAAACGCTCTAATAAGTGCCCTATGGCTGTTTGGTTCTCATTTTTGGCTAAAAAGCTTATTTGCTTTTCTGAGCTTATTGGCTTATTGGACTTGCCTAATTTATGTTTAGTCCGGCTTGTTAGGTTAGATTTAGGACCTTTTAGCTTAAATTAGTTTAGGTTAGAGCTTATTTAAGCTTTTTAGCTTTTTCAGTTTAGCAAATTTAAGTTTAAAGCCTTTTAAGTGATTATGTCGTTTAAGCTTGTTTTTAGTTCATTTTATTAGCTTTTTGTGATCATAAGTGCTTATTAGGTGTAGTTGTATATTTGTTTTAACTTAATTTGCTTTTTCTTTAGCTTATTTAGTTTTTAAAAGCCAAAGAATTAAGCAACTTGTCACTTAGCTTAAATCCTAGTCTGTTACTTATTTTAGCTTATTTCTGTGCTTATTTGAGCTTTTAATAAAAAGTGTTTTCACAAAAAGTTATTATTTTGAGCTTTTAAATAAGTTTGTAATTTTTTTTTTGCAAAAATAAAAACATTGGGAAATTGGGAAGTCTAGGGTGAGTAAGGCTCGAACCTTGGAACTCACCAACCTCAACCAACGTTTTAACACACACACCATCCTGCCCTTGGGTCTTTTGCGTTATAGTCTCCCTTCACATTTCTTTTATACACGTTTTTTCTCTTTTTAGTTATAAGCCCTTTTCTGCTTATTACAACTTATTGAAATAAGCTGTTTGACCCAGCTTATTTTTCTTAGGATTAGTTTAGTTCAAGCTACTTTTCAGGAATTTTTTAAAATTTTGCAATTTAGTTTAGTATTTTATATTAAATCCGTTTTTAATTCATAATAAATAAATTAAAAGTCAAAAAATATAATTCTTTTTTTTAAATTTTCATTCAGTGAGCGTTTAGTTATAGTTTTAAAATTGTAGATATTTTTGTCTTTTTAAAGAACGAGATTTATTATCCCGTTATCGTTTTTTAGGTTTTTAGCTTAAATTGCTTTCGTTTTAGGGTTTCTTTTATTTGTTTTTGCATTTTAGATTGTAGAAATAGAAACCAAACCAAAAAATCATTGAATCATTCAAAAACGCGATCACGAACTTAATCACAATTTTTAATTCACGCCTCTCGACGGGTATCGGCCCGGGGGAAGGTTTTTTTTATGGTTTTGCTTTTGGATAAAAGTAAGAAATTCCTTCTATAAAGCCTTACGAATTCTTTCTCTTCTTTATTTGATATTTATTTTTTATATTATTTATTATCTATATTATATTATATATATTAAAGTGAAGGATACAATTTTTTGGCATCGTTGTTTATTTTGTTTTTGTGTTTTTCCCGGGTGAGGTGTGATAGATTATCGTGTTTTCGTTTGGAAGATTAGTTTTGAAAGAGCCTTCCTGTGAAAGTTATCATTTCTGTTTGTGATTATTTTCTTATTATTATAAAAATTAAAAATACTAACAATACTTTTCTAAAGTATTGAATAGTTACCAAATAAAAATTGGAAAAACCAACCAAAACAAATCGTGTTGTTCAATCAGTTATAAATCGGCCTCACCTTTGAATTAAAACTTATATAGGAGGCGTATTAAGGCGGACTTGATCCAAGGAACATCACCCAACAAAGGAAGATAAGAACGCACTTCTTTTAAAGCGTCTTCGGCGTGTGCTAATTCCTTCCGCTCTCTTGTGCGTAGTTGAAAGAGCTACCATGGACTTTTAACATCCGGTTACCAAATAAATATTGTTGCTGTTATTGTATTTTGTGCCTTGCGCACTCGACTCTTCTGCGTATCTTGTTGGTGAATCTCTCCTAATCCAATACTTTCAATCTAAATGTCGTAACCGTAGCGGTTACAAAGCAACTTTTTCTCTTGAAGAATATTCCGTAGATACAATGGTCGAATCAAAAGTACTATGGCGGAGGAATTGAACCCTTCTTCTTTCCTCCCTCATCCCCCTTCCCCTCCCTCCAACCTCCTGCTGTGACCCCACCGAGGTGTATGCAGAAGGCAATTGTGGTATCCACCATTTTTGCTGAGCATTTCGAGTCAAGAATTGTATAATTAATATGATGACTTTGGACCAATTCTTCGGACTTGAGAAAGACAATCCTCATGATCACATTCGTTGGTTTAACAAAATAACTTCCACAATAAAATACAAGGATGTGCCTAATTCAACGATTAAGCTTATGCTTTTTCCATTCTCTCTTGCGGGGGCAGCCCATCGTTGGCTCAAAAAAGAACCCCCTTGTTCTATTCTCACTTGGGAAGATCTTGTTTACAAATTCATCAATGAATTCTTTACTTCCCTCTCAATGAACGACAAATTTATGAATTGAACATTTCAGCTTTCAACAACGTTTTGATGAATCATTTCATGAAGCATGGGACCATTACAAGGATCTCCTTCGTGCATGCCCTCTAATCATGGTTTTACCGAATTGCATCAACTTGATACCTTCTACAATGCCTTAAATCCAGCCGACCAAGATTCTTTGAATTCTGCCACCGGTGGAAATCTTTTGGAAAGACGTACTCAAGATGTGTTGACGATTATCAAAAAACAAATCCAAGGTCTGCAATTCACGAAACAAATCGATTGTTTCTCAAGTGAAATCAAGTGATGTTAATTCTTCTTCTTCCTCTAAGATAGCCAAACTTACTCATGCAGTAAATCAGCAAACAAGTGTTGTGACTACCGCCATGACCGCTATTCTCAAAAACAATTCCCTCAAGCACCCACCCCCATCTTCGTAAAAGCCGATGAGGAAAGTTTGTGTTACTTGCGGTGGGTGCTCATCCTTATTATCAGTGTCTCATCGCCGATGGCAACACTTTCCCGGAATTTCATGATAATATTCAAGGATACGTTTCAGCAGCCGCGGTTAACTACAATCAAGGTAATTCCGGTTATCGTCCTCTGAGTGTGACTAATCAAATTTGACCATCGGGATTTGCTCAACCAAATGTGCAAAATAATTAAAACCGGTTTAGCCAACCTCAAGGATATAATCGAGGAAATAATTTCAATCAAGATACATCTTATCAAGCTCCAAATCAACAAAATTCAAGTTTGTACCTTTAAGTGAGTCCGGAGAAAGAAAATTAAAGAAGATAACTGAGTTGATTAAAAGCCATGCAAGCTCAAATTAACCAATTGTGAAAAAAAATGAGGAAGAAATGAAATCGCAAACTTCGATTCAAGCTTCCATGTCTAACCAAACCAAATGGCTTAAGAACCGATGGGTCGCTTTTTTCAAAATGAACTCCGAGACTTTACTTCTTCGTGTTCGGGATCTCTCCCTAGCAACACCGTTGCTAACCCGATAGGTGAATTGTAATCCATCACCACCTGAAGTGGTCTTGTTCTTGATGGACCTTCTGTTCCTATGCCTCCTCCATTCATTAATCCGGAGGAGGATGAACGTGTAGAGGAGACTTTAACGGACCCGGAACTCGCTGAGTATACCATTAAGGTCCCACCTCCTCTTGTCCAAAAAGCTAAACCTCCTTCACAAAGAAATTATGTGATGCACCAAAGGGATCCTCGTAACCCTTATATCCCTTATCCTTCAAGAATGAACCAAGAAAAGCAGCAAGAGAAAGATGAAGTCCAAATTCATAAATTTTGGCAAATGTTCAAACAACTTCATATCAATATCACTCTTGCCAATGCTTTGATTCTTATCCCAAAATACCAAAAGATGCTTAAAAGTCTCCTTTCCAATAAGGAGAAACTTTTAGAACTGGCAAACACACCCCTTAATGAAAATTGCTTAGCGGTTATCCTTAAGAAATTACCCGAGAAACTTAGAGACCCTGGGAAATTTCTCATTCCATGTGGTTTTAGTGAGCTCAAGTGTAAGGCCCTAGCCGATCTAGGTGCTAGCATCAACTTGATGCCACTCTCGGTTTGGAAAAAAGTTAGGTTTACCCAAGCTTATTTCCACCAGCATGACCCTTCAACTAGCTAACCGGACAATTTGTACACCGGCTAGAATTGCAAGAGATGTCTTTGTTCTGGTGGGAAAGTTCACATTCCCCGCTAATTTTGTCATCGTTGATTATGAAAGCGATCCTCGAGCCCCCCTCATCTTGGGAAGACCTTTCTTACGGACCGCTTGTGCTTTGATTGACGTTCACGGAGAAGAAATGATTCTCCGTGACGGTGACGAAAGATAAATCTTGAATATGAGACATGATACTTCAGCTATTTTCTAACAGCCTAAAAAAGTTTCACATCACATGATTGACAATCTACTATAGTCATCTCATAAAAGATTAATCTTGAGGGACTTATTTGAAGATTTGTTTGCAACAAATCATCAAAGTGGCAATCCCACTTTTTCTTCTCATACCAATTTAACTTCACCGGAAGTTATCAATCAATTGAGTGGCAATCCCACTCCGATTTCGGAAACCGTGACCAAGTCTTCTTTTTTCCCCACGCTTACTTCCATCGAAGAAAGTGAGTTAATTTGGGAAGAATTCGAAGCTTATCTCGCAAGTGATTCATTTCCACCGGGAAATAATAATCCTTCATCTCCTCTCCCTCTTTTTCATAATTCTTTAAGTGGCAGTACCAATTCTTCTTAACCTAGTCTCTCGAATTCTGAGACTAGTGACTATTCTCTTGAGGAGTTCGCCGATGAACTCGCTCTTATCACATTTCCACCGAGAAATGATGACCTTCCCGTTGATATCGAATTCGATCTTCGAGAATTAGAGTATTTGCTTACCCATAATCCTATCGAGGAAATGGATTCTATTCTTGAAGATTCGGTTGATGAAAATTTTCCCGATGACAATCTTGTTGATACCATTTTTGAGATGTTCACCGATGAACATACTCTTGATTACTCATCTCCACCATTATGGGATGATTATGATGATGAACTTTTTGATCTTGAGACCGTTAATGATAATACTTATGATGATCCATTTGACTCCAAGGAAGAAAAAATCAAATATTCTAAAATCTTGATTGATGAACTTGATCCACCTGGATCAAGTGATTTCCTTCCTTCCCTCGAGTGTGACTCGGTTTTCTATGAGGATTTTTCCGAGGTTGATACTTTGTCTTCGACCAACAACGAGGACAAGGTATTTAACCCGGGTATACTCATTCATGAGAACCATTTTGAAGTCACCAACTGTGCAACTATGGAAAAGAATGTAAAGAAGATATTCATATCTAATGCTTCTTTAATTCTTGAGGATTTAGATCCTCCTCTCTCTCTTTATGAACTTCCTTTCCACAAAGAAGTTCCTGGGCTCGGAGCTCTACTCTCGTTTTCATCTGAAAATGAGGAAAAAGTTTTCAACCCCAGGATTCTAACTTCCAAAGGAGTTCATACCTCTCTTCTCCTGGAACTATCTCATCGGGGCTCTAAAGCTTTCAAAGTCATTAAAATTCTTGAAAGCCCGGTTGAGATTTTTCCTTGCTCTTATGGAGAGGACATCCGTGTTTTGGATGTTCCGTGTCTCCATTTCTATCCCCCTTGACCAGCTCAAGTATGGGGGGATCGGGTCAAGCTAAGTGACCTAAAACAAGCGCTTCATGGGTGGCAACCTATGCTTATCTTAGTATAATCGTAGTAGTAGTATGCTAGTTTAGTAGTAATGAATAAGTGTTTTGTGTTGTAAGAGAGGCTCGCCTCTTTCCATGTTTTGTGTTTTGTGATTATATGTTGAGGATTGCCCGGATTTTTGAAGCCTCTCGTGCTCGCGGTTTTGTCCTTCGTTCATAAGAGCTTCACATCCTCACTTCCAATTAGGACCAATATCCTACTCTAATTCGACTGACTTTTTAATCTTAATCATACTTAAATAATGCTTAGGATTTACGTAGAAACCCTTCTTAAAACATTAAGCACAATGTTTAATTCTAGTATGGGGGGGGTCGTTGTTTTCACGTAATCCCGTTTTTACCACCAAAATACCAAAAAAATGAAAAATTTTAAAAATTTTCAAAAATAAAATAAGTGTTTTATCACAATGTTGACTTTCCTGCTGGGTAGAATAAGAATAAATTTTGACTCGATCGAGCGTATTGAGCTCTAGCTTGTCCCTTAACTTTTAGACTAAGCATTCGCGGATCTTTTTATTAAAGATTTTAAATTTGCGAAGAACGAGAAATGATAGAGTTAATTATGAGTTAGATGCTAAACAAGGATTAGTTGGAAATCTTAAGAGCTCATAAGTGTAGTTTGTGGCTTTTCTCTCCCATAAGCTTCTAACCGGACTAATAATACGTGCTATTTTCGAAAATTAAACTTAAATCAATAATTTTTGAAGTATAGTCGATATCAATAATTTTAGTTCAAATTTATACTTAAATTTTCTAAAAAGAAATTTTCTCTATATCATGGTAATATAAAGTGTTAAAAAAATGATGAAAAATGAGGTAATAATAATAATAAAAACTGTGGGCTAATAAAAGTTTACTGCATCTTGCCGGCTCACAACCGATGTTGCAGTCTTCTAAATAAGGCACATAGTAATTATCCGAGACTGATAAAAGTTTGCTGCATCTTGCCGGCTCACAACCGATGTTGCAGCCTTCTAAAAGGTCGAGGATTTCTTTAGTTTAAAGGATGTGTAATTATATTAATTGTAGTAAACGTGAATTAATAAATATTCTCTCTTTCTTAAATTTAAATATGCTTTTGAACTAAGACTATTTCGTTTTAAGTTGTGATTTTATGTATATACGGGAAATCCAAGGGTGTTGAAACCGAAGGTCCGTGAGTCCCGATACTAGTCTCTGTGGGGTGTCAAAATCCTGGTCACTTAGCTGCAAGGTTGGGATGTGCCGAGACGAAAGTCGCTACATGGGATGATCTCGCCTTCAAACTCATTACTTTTGGGTGTAACATGAAGCATAGAAATTTTGCAAAACAGTTGATCCATGGTTGAAATTCGAAATAAGCACACTAACATAATATATAATAATTGTCGGGAGTGAAAAGTTTACAAGTTGCAAATATGAGTAGTGTTAGCATCTTAACTTATATTTAACGGTGATTTTATTTTTGAGCTTGGTTTGGGACGAGTGAAAAGTTAGGGACAATGAATTTATCTTTTTGAGCATTTTAGGATTAAAGTGCTTCTTGTTCTGTGACCCTAAAAGTTATAAGAATAACGAAAGTCCAAACATGTTAGTTAGTTGCTTGAAATAAAAAGTATAAAAAAATGAGAAAAATGGAAAAATACAAAAATATGTGTGGGAATAAGTGTGAATATTTAAAAATGGTCAAAACGGGGATTTTTCAAAACTAATGATTCTTTAATTCCCCTTGATGAACACTTAGCTACTTTTCGAGGTAATTAGTCGAGGGGGATTGAGATTCTTGGTTTTCCAAAGTGTTTACTTATGGCATTGCGTGAGGACACGACAATATCTTAGTATGGGGGATTTTGGTATGTGCTTAATTACACATACTATTTATCCATTAAAACGGGCTTAAATGACTAAAAACATACAAAATACGTTGTATTTGTATATTTTGCTTTCTACACTGTGCAGGTATCAGATATTCACTAAAAGACAAAAATAAGCCAAAACGGACAAAACCGAGCACGGGAATAGAAAGAGCGTGAAAAGTCAAAAAGGCAAAGTCAAAGTCAACCAAGTCAAAGTCAAAAGTCAAAGACGAAGCCGAAACCGAAGAAATGCTTAATGGGCCAACCCGCACCTATCTAACGGGCTGGGGCAGCCCATTAAGCATTTATATCAAGACTTACATAAACTTTTAAGTTTAAAAAGCCCTAAGTCCATTAAACCATACCCGGCCCAAACAAAAGCCCAAACCATACACCCTTAACCCATATTACACCAAAGGTCCTTAAACCTTTGCACCGTTAGTCCAAAAGGACTAACAGTGTCAGTCCAAAAGGACTAACGTACAAACACATAAAAAACAGGGCTAACGCCCGTTAACTTTCATTTCACCCCCAAAATCAATTTTCCCGCCGTGAATACTATTCATGTGTCACTCTCACCTCGACCCCTGCTCCCATAGACAAACCTGTCACTCTCACCTTCAACCCTACTTTACAAAACACCAAATTCACCTTGGCAATCCTCTTATTTTTGTGTTTCGTTGGATAGACATTGGGACTAAATCAAGGGCTAGTTTATTAGTAGGTTGAACAGAATTTTGGATGGCTATGATGAAGACGTGAAGTCACTCACACAAGAAACACACCCTTTTATCCTTCACACAAAACTAGCACACCTTGAAGAATCCAAGACCTAATTTTCTTCTATAAATAGGACTCATTGTAGCCTTGAAAGGCATCTAGTTTACTTTGAACAACTTATTTTTACTTAATGTCATTTTTTCCAAGTCTTGTAATCTTTTTCAAGTTTAATGAAAGTTTTTGAGTGTTATATGTTTTTTTAAAAATTGCTTTTAAGTTTATGTTATTATTATTCTAAAGTCTTTGTTATGCTATCAATAGTTTTTAATTACTTATTTATAAGCTATTATTTATGACTTAAACTTTTCAGAACTTCCCAAAGTTTTAAGAAGTTTAAGTCTATTTTCACCAAAATCACTAAAATATTAAGTTTATGCAAGAATTTCTGGAGCATGGTAAATCTTGGATGACTATGGGTTAGTGCTTATGTGGATAAGCTATAGGATTGTTTAGAAAGTGATTTGGGTCTTTGAATCATAATCAAAAGCTCTGGATAACTTGTGAGTTTCATTTTACATTTTTTGTTAAAAAGTGCTTATTTACTATTTGCTGAATTAAATGCTGTATCTCATACTTATTTATTGTTACTAATATGCTTAATTTATGTTTGTTTATGTTAGTTTAGTGCTTGTTTTCTTAGGTTTTTTAGTTTGAATCTACAAATTTGGCAAGTTTTAGCTAAATAGTCTTAAATAGGTCATAAGTTAGCACAATCTGCTAGCTTATTAATCTGGCTTATTTGGTGGTTAAAAGTTGTTCATTAGGGTTAAAATTAGTTTCTTAACATCTGGTCTTGCTTATTAGTGCTTAAAATCTGAATTTAAAAGCTTTAAAAAGGTTTTTGAAATCTTAAAGGGGTTTTTAACCCTCATCATTCTACCACGGGCTCAGTCAAGTTTTGTATTGATATCTCCATTTGAGTGGATACACTATTGAAACATTATCACATTCGTATGATCTTTAAGTCTGTTTTTAAGTTTTTGTTTCATAAGGTTTACATTTATGACAGTTTTAAGATATTGTGTATGCATAATATGAATCTATAGTATTTTTATATTTTGAAGTTGCTTTTCAAACTACTTATTTTTAGATTTTGGTTTCAAGTTGCTTTTAAGGTATTAATTTAGTTCCAATATGGTTCATTATGCACTAGAATGTAAGAGTGTTAGGCCTGTAATTGCTACTTAAAGTCTAGGTTCAATCTGTCTATTTTTAAGTGTTAGTCTAGACAGTTTTTGATCTTACAATTTAAGCTGGAATTAAGTTGTTCTAGGGTCTGAATTTGTTTGCACAAGACTAATGGGTTGCCTTCTTAATCAGTTTAAGCTTATTTTAGAATTTAGATTTCATTTGCTAGCTTAAAAATAGGCCTGCACTTTGCCATTTAGCTTTTAGGAAAACATGGAAAAAACTCACCATATACTGAGTTAAACAGCCCTTTTCAATTGTCTTTTTCATAGCTTATCTGAATTTCAAAATGTTTTTCTTTGCTTTTTCTTAAAGTTCATAGTTCTAACTTAATCTGTTTGTAGCTTTTAGACCCATAAGGATAGCTTATGGGTCTTATAAATTAGCTTAAAGTTGCCTCATGAGGCTGTTTTTGGTTGTATTTTAGCCAAAGTTCTTGTTTGCTTATTTTAGAGTTTAAGCTATTAGGTTTGCTTATTTTTAGTTTAGATTTACTTATTAAGTTAGGATTAAGATACTTTCAGCTTATTTTGTTGTTTCATTAGCCAATTTAGTTTTTAAAAGCTTAACAATTTATTTAAAGAACACTTAGCTTAAACTTAGTATTCTGTCACTTTAAGTAGCTCTTTTCCAGCTTATTTGTAGGATTTACAAAAAGTTTCTTTTTTAAAGTTTGTTACTTTAGCTTATTTTATAAGTTTTTAAAAAAGAAAAATAAAAAAAATGTTTTGTAAAAAAGAGAGGTCACAGGGGTCGAACCTGTAACCTCCCCTTTAAATGACCAACACATTTAACACCACACCACACTACCACCAGCACCAGTAGGGCCATCTGGTCACTACTTGCACAATTTAATAATTAACCATTTTAGCCCATTTTAGTATTCAGCCCATTTTAGCTTATAAACAACTTATTTAGATAAGCTGTTCGACCCAGCTTATTTTTTTTAGAATTAGCTTAGTTCAAGCTACTTTTCATAAATATTTCAGAATTTTCCCATGTAGTTCATTATTTTTTAGATTAAATCCGTTTTTAATTCATAATAATAATATAAAAGTCAAAAAAATATAATTCTTTTTTTTAAAATTTTCTTTTATCATTTAGGATTTATAAAAATTAAATTTTCATTTATAGGGTTAAAATTGTAGAATTTAGTTTTTTAAAGAACGGGTTTTGATTCCCGTTATCGCTTTTAGTGTTTTAGCCTTAATTGCTTTCGTTTTTAGCGTGCCTTTACTTGTTTTTGCATTTTAATAGAATACCAAATCCAAATTGTGATTATTCAAACATAAATTCTGAAACGATACTCGATTTTCAAATTCGCACCTCGTCAGGACACGACCCGGGAAGGTTTTTAGGGATTTTACTTTGGGCAAAAGTAATTATCCTTTTAAAAGCCCTCTTGGAATACTTCTCTTACTATTATTGATATTTGTGATTTATTTGATTATTATTATATACAATATATATTATATTATAAGATACTTACTATATATATATATATACATATATATACATATATATATATATATATACATATATATATATATATATACATATATATATATACATATATATATAGAAAGCAAGAAGTTAGATCAAAACACCACCAGTTCCTTTTCCTAAAGGGTTAAGAAAAGAAAAAAAAGAGGCTCAACAGAAAAAGTTTTTGGAAAACCTGAAGCAACTCCACATCAATTTGCCCTTCATCGAAGCATTAGCTCAAATGCCGAAGTATGCCAAATTTCTGAAAGGTTTGCTGACAAATAAATCCAAACTAGAAGAAGCTTGTATGGTAACAATGAATGAAAGGTGCTCATCTATCTTGCTCAACAAACTGCCCTCAAAAGAAAAAGACTCAATGTCAATACGGCGTATCGACCCAGTGAATACGTCGTATTCTAAAAAGAAACCTGAGCTAGAAAAGATATCCGAGGAGGAGAAATCATCACTTTTGCAGGTACTGGAGAAACTTAAGGAAGCAAAAGACTTGGCCGCAGATCACCTATCCAGGTTTGAAAGTCCGCATATGGAGGTGTTAACTATGAAGGAAAGTGCTGATGAATTCCCCGACGAGCATTTAATGTTGCTAAAATCCAAGTGTAAGGACGATGAGCCATGGTATGCAGATTTCGTTAATTATATTGTTGGAAAGGTCGTTCCACCAAATTGGACCTTTGAAAAAAGAAAGAGATTTTTTCGCAAGTCAAGACTTACTTCTGGGAGGAACCTTATGCATTTAAACTGTCCGCGGATATTATAATGAGAAGATGTGTGGCTGGAAGTTAAACCATTAAAATTCTGGCACATTGTCATTCGGGACCTACAAGTGGGCATCATAGTGCTAATATTACCGCAAAGAAGGTTTACGAGTCCGGATTTTATTGGCCTAGTGTCTTTAAGGATGCTAATGAGTACGTAAGACGATGTGATGCATGTCAAAGATCAGGAAACATATCTTCAAGGAACGAAATGCCTCAAAATAACATTCAAGTATGCGAAGTCTTTGATGTTTGGGGATTAGATTTTATGGGACCATTTCCCAACTTTAAAGGTAATAAATACATATTAGTAGTTGTCGATTATGTTTCCAAATGGGTCGAAGCTCAGGCATTACCTACGAATGATGCGCGCGTTGTGGTTACGTTCTTAAGACAGTTATTTGCTAGGTTTGGAGTTCCTAAAGCTTTGATTAGTGATAGAGGGACACATTTTTGTAATTCCCAGCTTGAAAAAGCTTTACAAAAATATGGTGTGACTCATAAATTATCCACGTCATATCACCCTCAATCTAATGGACAAACTGAGGTTACTAATATGGCTATTAAGCGTATCCTAGAGAGATCAGTGGGGTACAATCTTAAACATTGGTCAGAAAAACTTAACGATGCATTATGGGCATTTAGGACGACCTATAAAACACCGACATGGTGTACACCTTTCAGATTAGTTTATGGGAAATCATTTAATTTACCCGTAAAGATCGAGCATAAGGCACAATGGGCATTAAAACAATGTAATATAGATTTAACGCTTGCTAGCGAAAGTCGTCTTATGCAGCTTAATGAGTTAGCCGAATTAAGAGATGGTGCTTATGAGAATACTAGAATTTACAAAAAACAGACAAAGAAATGGCATGATTCTAGACTTCGTGGTGATAAAGATTTTAAGGTAGGCGACAAGGTGCTACTTTATAATTCTCGTTTGAAGATGTACCCTGGAAACTTAAATCGAAATAGAGTGGTCCGAACATTGTTAAAACGGTGTATCCACATGGGGCTATTGAAATCACTGACAGGAACGGGTTTAGCTTCAAAGTCAATGGGCAACGATTGAAGAAATATTACGGAGGTGACATTGACAAAGAGGATGACGAGGTTATAGAGTTAGAGAATGACGCAACGAGAAGCTGAAGGGAGTCTAACTTAAAGACTCTCACAAAAACAAAAGTGCTTGCCGGGAGACAACCCGGAATGTATTTTCAATTTTTATCGAGTCTGTCTTCCCAGACTGTCTATACGGCGTATCCAAACCCCATGGATACGGCGTATTCACTATCTGGACGTTATCCAGTCTTTATTTTTAGCACAATCTATACGACGTATTCATTGAATGAATACATCATATACAGGAATCAATACGGCGTATCCTGGGGAATGGATACGGCGTATCGACTTCCTATACTGAGTCTAACCAACAAATACACAGAGATAGAATTACATTTGTTTTCTGAGAATTTACACAGGACCTCAAGGGAAAAGAAAATCGACAATATTGGTGGAGTATCTACGATTTGGAAATCTTGCTCAATAAAGCTACATGGAGAATCACTACCGAGCAAATATCAGGGGAGTTTCTCATTCTAATTCTTTTTAATTCCCGTATTTAATATTTTATTCATACAACGAGGGCGTTGTATATTTCAAGTGGGGGATGGAATTAGAATGTTTACTTGTCCTAATTTTTCACACAAAAACACTAAAATGCTTAAATTATGCTCAAATTTAAAAAAATTCAAGCATGATTTTGTGAAAATTACATGTTACATAAACCGCACACAATAACCCTTAATAGATATTGTGAGGATTTAGCCTATCCGTTTCTAAATTTTTACCCAAATTCCACAAAATATGAGTGTACCGGTGATGTAGTAGACTTTAGAACTTGGCTTGGTATATCACTCGAGACCACAGTGATGAGTATTATGGATTTAATTGGAGTAACTTGTTTAAATTGGTAAATTTTTAGGATTACACCCAAAAAGCCTATCCATGTTGTTTATTAACTAACTACACCGGTTAGTTAACCTCCCGTTTAAACCCTTTTCCACTCTCGCCTTTAGAGTGAAGATCCACTTAGAACAACCCGTAGAGCCAATCCTTTAGGAATTACACAAACTAAATTTGTTTCGTTACACCTTTACACCTTAACTTACCCTGTTAGATTAAGTTTAATTTACGGTTGCTAGTTGCTTAAAGTGTAGAGTATGTATTTCCCGAGTCTTGTGTCATTTTCTATCTTTGGTGCGGTTGTAAATTTGCACATCGCAAATGGGAATGTATTAAGTAGTCATAGCTCACGTATTTTTGCTACCGTCACAATTAATGGTGAATATGAAGAACTACCAAAGGAATTATCCGGAATTATTATGATCGTGAAGATGGTGAAATTACTTCGAGTTTCATAGGTATTGTTAAAAAAATCGAAAAAATGAGAAAAATTGCAACAAAAAAGAGATGGAAAGTTTGAAGATAATCGTTTCGCAAAAGCATTACCTAAGGAATTACACGAAGGATCGATTATTTGTTGACATGTTCAGAATAATCAACGATGTAGAGTATTGTATAAAGTGGAGGATATCGCCGCTTGCCTTGTAGAGTATGTAAAGTTATGGGATGATTGAGAAGTTGACCGTTATGGGAACGCCAACTTAGGTTGTTGTTTTTTATCTATGATCAAGACGTCTGTAAATAGTTGTGTCTTTGTCATGGTAACGGTCGGGAAAAGTGTCTAGCAACTGTATCTTAGTCTTAATCTATTTGTTTCGTACTTTTTATTTAACAACAATTTACTTCTCTTTCCTAATAATTAGCCATTGGTCTATGACTTTTGGTGAAAGTTAGAAGATCCCTACCCTATATCATTCTTCATCCTAACCGTTGGTTAAATTCGAATGAGGATGTGATCGAACACACATGTCTATTCTGTCGTTACGGCCATGTATGTGTGCTTCAACTGCCTTGTTGGGGTGGTACTTCTGGTGAAAGATTGTAGAATGATCAACCCTAAGCCTTTACATCAAAAACCATATTTACCTTTATAAACTTGTTACTCCTTGGCTTTAGTGGTAGAGATGTGTATCCTTGCCAAGCTTATGATAGAATACTCGTCACGATCGAGCAATTGAGCGAATTAGTTACATGTTACCACATAGATTAGTTGAGTGATTTGAGTGTTTTCATCTTCCTATTTCGTGAGGTGTTTGGTTGTGTACTTGTAATAGATCAAATAAATGCTTTAACGGAAAATATCCTTAGGGATACATTTTTATAATCTTTTAAAGGCTACTTGAGGACAAGTAGGATTCAAGTGGGAGGATATTTGATGACATCAAATAACGTCTATTTTATAGCATCATTTATCACGTCTTTATTGCTCGTTTACATTCTTTTATATAAGAATTAATACTTAATTGATTATATTTATTATTGCAGTAAATATCGAGCATATGGTGAAAAGCCACACATTTTGGAGCTTAAATGATGAATTAAAATAAAATATCGAAGAATGAAAGATTTGAATACGTCGCAATGTTTTGGTTATAACTTTTTCGTCCGAACTCCGTTTTAGGTGATTCAAAAGGCCACGTATAGAGAATAAAGATATCCTAGTTTTTATGTGATGAAATACACGAAATTATGAATTTACCTAGTGTATAATTCTGTTGGAACAACCATCTAACTTATGGTTGAATGATTATTAATTTCTTGTTGATTTTGGGCTATGACCCACGAAAGAAGAAAAAAAAGGAAAACAATGATGGGTTGGACTAGTAAACAAAAAGAATGAATATGATGTTGGGCCTTGTGGCTTTGTCGTGGAGCAGGGTTTTCATCCCATTCTTTTATAAATACAACAATTCGCCAATACAACAATTCGTCCTTGGGGGATAGCATTATTCGACGCAGCATTCAAAGAAGGAAAAAAGAAGAATAAAAGGGTTTTGTGAAGCGGGTCCAAGCCATGAGAAAACTCTTGTAATCTCTACACTCCACTATACGCGTTCGGTTAGCATTATATTTAATCGTTCATCTATGATTTCGTGTATTGTTACAATGACTATTGGCTAATACCTTTAGGTATTAGCCATGTTTATGATAATATAATGTTTTGATTTGTCTTTATATCGATTGTTCCTTATTTGTTGTATGTTTGTTTTGTTTCATCACTTCTACCCGTTTTTGTGCTTAATTATGTGTTTTTTTTTCATTCAACTGGCATCTAGTCCCTGCATATTTAAATGCGCTGCACTTCGAGTGTTGTATGGGCGTAGGTAAGAGTCCGGGGATAAAAAAACATTACTGCTTATTCATTAACTAGAATAATAGGATCACAATAGAAAACCCTGTTTAGAATCTATGGTTATGTAGTTAGGTAGAATTAGTTGGTGATTAGGACTACCACATTAGTTACCTGTTTCCGTAGGTAGTTAAGTGAGCGGAGGATCTTAATACGTATAATGAATTTCATTAAGCATATAAGTTGGTAAAGCCTCCATGAGCTAGGATTCGATATAACCACCCATTTTAGTTTATAGATAGATTATAATCCTACGATCTGTCCGAGCTTTATCTGCGGGTTTAGATTAATTGTGACGGGATTATACTAGCGACAAACGTAGAGTCTAGGAGAAGATCCGCCATAACTTTGGATATGATATACCACCAAACAGAATTTAATACAATCATTGCACTAGAATAGACAATCAAGGCATATTTATTAGATTAAATTGGTAATAACGTTATCTTTTGTTAATCACTTGTTTGCGTTAATTGTCGTCACCTTAGGATAATTAGAATTAACCTCGTGTCAGTCTCTCAGGCCGAAAACCCTCCTCTTTGCATTAGTTTAGGTTTAACTAGATTTAATTAGGATAACTAGGTTAGATTAGTACTAAACCTAGGTAAATAAAATATCAGTAGAATTAAGAGTTAACTTCCACTCTCAGTGATCGACACCCTACTTACCAACGAAACTACCACCGACCGGGTACACTGCCCGTTAAAGTATTGTTTTTAGGTTAAGTAGGCAAAATATAAATAGTAAAACTTGATACATAAAATAACACCTACACAACGACACATCAAGTTTTTGGCGCCGCTGCCAGGGAGTGCGATTGTTTAATTTCTTGTTTTTATTGGTATTATTAGTATACATTTAGTTTTCCCTAGAAGCCCTCACGAGACTTCACTTGTCCACTCGGGATACCGAGCGGTTTAAAAGGCTTGTTGCATAAGCTAAATGCAACCGTGACACCTACGAAAGTGAGTTATGTTTATTATTTTTATGTTTATTTTACTTGTTGTTTTTCTTTTATGATGCACATGGTTGTTGTTAAGTGAATTCAGGTACATGGATGATTGATCAAATCTTTCAAGTCAGGACATGGATGTTGCTCGATGAAGTATTCTTAGAGCATGTTTTAGGGCATGCTATTGTTCATGCTGAGCAAATCCATAGGAGTCCTTCTGTTCTATTTATAACCCTTCTCTTTTAATTTTATATGGTTAGCATGACTTAAGTGGAGGGGAGGAATTAGAAATAAACACCAGCTTAATTTTACTTGCCTTTATTTTTCTAGTTTTTAGTGAAAGATGTTTCATTTTAAAAAAATTGACGTGTTTTTCATTACTTAACTAGTTTAATCTTAACTGAGCACACCTACCCTTTATATTCCATTGTGTGAGGATAAGCATTTTCGTTTTCTCCTTACACATAAATTTCATAAAAATAAGTGTGCTGGTGGCTGTAGTAGACTTTAGAACTTGGCTTGGTATATCTTTTTGAGACCACCAAAATAATCATTACACTGAGGTAACTTAGTGTAATCGGTGTAGCTAGGATAAAAGAAAAATATTAGGATTTTACCCCAAATAGCCCATCCATTTATGTTACATTTGTGTATGTTGACTTTTCACATTGATTAGTCAATCCCCCTGTAAAACTCTTTTGTTACTCTTATTTTAAGAGTAAGATACCCCTATTACAACCTACTGACCTATTCATTTCATTTTGTTACACCCTAATATATGTTTGTTTCGTTACACCAATCGCCTAGCCTACCTTGTAGTTTCTTTTAGTCCATACTCAGAGAGTTGCTAGTTAATTCTGGTTTCACTGGTGAAACTCGTAGGGCATGATAAAGAGGATTTGAAGAAAGTGTGGTTTAAAAGATAGTTGATATCAAGTGGGCGGATGCTTATGTATATATGTGTTTGTAATTTTTATTATATTGTATCCTTGTCTTGCATCTTAAAAAAGAAAAGAAAAAAAGAATAAATAGCATGCAAGTAAGTGTTTATTAGTTTATAGTTGATCATAACTATAAATCAGCTTTATTATGTCATATAGTATAGTGGTAGTATTCCCGCCTTGTGTAGTTGGCGATGTCTTGACAAATCTGTTATGATAAACGGGTAGTTCTTATAAACCTGTGTCTTTTTTATTTTTCTTTTCTAAGTTTATACTTGTACAATGAGGGCATTACATCTCAAGTGGGGGGAAAGGAGAGATAGAAATAGAAGATTTGTTGGTTAAATTATGTGCGAATTATGCCTAAAATTTAAGGAAATGACACATAATTTTTTGTTCATTAATGATGAAGGCCAAGTTAATGCGTCTTACATGCCTACTTATTATGCATATTATGAGGCAATGCACTACGTTTCATACGCATTAACTCGTGTACTATTGATTATTGAAGACCCCTTGACTCTTGACCCTCGGATTTTGCCTTACGGGGTTTGAATGCGACTAGTGACGGGGAGAGTATGGACTTAAAAAACTATTTGTTTTGTGTTTTTCATTTTACACCAATTTAAATGTTTTCCCATGTCTTTATCCTACCTTTAATCATTCTTAATCCTAATCTTTAGCTTACTCGAGTTAAGGAATTAAGCAATCACATGTATCTCGTTTATGGATTTGGACGAGCATTTGTGGTTTTGTCGCTTTTTTGAAGTATTGGTATTGGTGAAGATTACATTATAAGAATGATTCGCCCCGTAAGCCTTTATGTTATGACAACCCATTTGCCTTTTAGAATAGTTACATCTAGACTCTAGTGGTGGAGATTAGTATCCTTGCCAAGCCTATAATAGAATACTCGTCATGACTGAGCAGTTGAGTGATCACCAAAAATGATACACATAGGTTAGTGAGAGTATGAGTGTGATTCGTTTTTCCTTTTGTGAGGTGCTCGGTTTGGAATTTTCTAGCTTTGGTAAATTTTAAATTCATGTATTCCAAAGATAACTTAGGAGATATCTTTTTAAGAATTATTATAAAGGTCTACTTGAGGGCAAGTAGAATTCAAGTGAAAGGATATTTGATAACATCAAATAGTTAATACTTTTCTACATCAAATTATCATGTTTATTGTCTTGTTTTATATAGTTTAAATATGAATTTGATACTTAATTCGTTCATATTTACATATTCAGGTTAATCAAGGCATTGGAACGAAATGACGCGAAAATGGATGCTTCTAATGATGAAATACTCATGGAGTAAATTACTTAGGATTTGGAGCTTTTTATAGGAGGCTCGTGAAAGAATCAAGTGGAGAAACAAAGCCGAAAGTTGAAGAAATATTCACGAAATATCTCAAAAAGGTGCTCTAGTATTTTGACCATAAATTCTTCATACAAGCACCTTTTTAGACGATTCAAGTGGCCATGGAAAGAGAAAAGAGATATCTACAACTTTTGTGTTTTGAGCTAAGCCTGGATCGCAACTGAAATATCACAATTTAGCAATAACTACGTCGTAGCTGCAACGGGGCAACTACGACATAGATTTTTTAATTACGGCGTAGTTCTTCACTTACAACTACCCCGTAGCTAATCGTAACCTATAAATAGAGGCCGGATTCTTCACAATTAGGTATCCTTTTTCCTTACATCATAGGAGACGACTATGGCACCATCCCAAGGCGTTTTCCAGCCACCATCCACTACTTTTCAATGGAGAATTCACTTCTAATCATCATCGTTATTAGCTTAACATCAAGTAAATTGTATCGAACATTATGTTTAATTCGACTAATGTTTTATTCATTATTGTTTCTGTAATTTACAATATGATTGGCTAATCACTTTAAGTGTTAGCCTAGTTATGATTTTATTAATGTTGTGACTCTTATTACTTTGTTTAATTATTGCTTTGCATGGATATTCTATTTGCTTGTTGATCTACCCCCGTGTTTTGGTAGTGCTAAGGGTAGTGAGAGCTTATTAGCTAGTGAGTAGGTGAACAGTTGAAAACTAGTCTAGTAGGTTACTCGAGATGGGACCATCATCTCGATTGTAAGGGTTGACCATATCACCGCCTGCATTAGATTAGGTACTTAAAAAGCGCAAAAAATTCTTTAGTTAGCTTGCACCTAATTAGAGGGTTTAAATGTCAAGTAGTGGGATTGTCGGCATTAGACAAGTCTTTAGAATAGTTGAGTGTGTAATGACTATGAACCAGATGATCGACATCCGGGAGCAACGGGGTTGAGATCATAGGAATTATAGGTTGGGTTGCGAATACAAATCGGGCCTAATTATATTAGAACCACCATATAAAACGAGAATTAGACATTGCATAAGGAAATGGAATAATTGCGTTGATAGAAGATTAACTATGTTAGCACGATTTCTCCCCTTGATTAGTAAAACCATTTTAATTCATGTTATTTATTTTCTTGCATTTCAAACCAGCTTTAAAAACGTGACAACCTTTAAACTCAGATTTTAGACCGCCCATTAGCTATTGGGAACGACCTCGAATTTACTAATCCTACACTATACATGACCGGGTACTCTGCCCGTTAGTACATTGTAGATCATAGGTAGACGAGTTTTATAAATATAAAACTTGGTAATTAATTTACACAAAATACGCATCAACAAGTCATCAAGCCAACTCAAAAAGTCATGTATGCTGGATGGGCTAGGAATATGTAGGTCCAACCAAACGAAAACTCGATGTCAAACTTCGATAGCAAGAGAGCAAAACTACAAAATGTAGTCAATAGTTTCAACAGAAACGTCGCAAGTCGGGCAAGAAACGTCGCACCTCACTTTCTTGTTTCTAATATATACAGATTTTAGTTTTTGACGGACACATTAACTTTTTATATAATAGTAAGATACAAGCCCTATATATTTAATTTTTTAATACATACAATTTTTAGGTTTTGTATGTTTTGACGAAAACATCTGAACCACATCAGACATCTGACCAGTCAGATGCATCCAAACATTTTGGTTGTTTTTTTTGAGAGTCGGACGTGGTCAGATATAAACGGTGTTACTCGATCAAACTTGAGGATTAGGTCTGACTCCCTCTTAGCATTGCAAAATATTCAGTAGCCTCCTATCTCCAAACCCTTTAAACCCACAACACTCGTTACCTATCATCGACCTTTGATATATACAAACTTACCTGATACATTTATCAAGATTTCAAGCCAAAACCATTAACCACAAGTTATAGAAAGATACGAGATTCAAGGTTGTTCCCTTTGTGTTTCGAGATTAAAGGAGACCAAAGACCATACTAGTTTTTTTGGTCTGTGTTTTGAGTAGATAAAAGTGAAACAAAGAAGTGACTGCGTGTGTTTAGTTGTGAGAAGGATTTGGGCACAAATGTTTAGGTATCTTATATATCCAGGGTTGTATAGTTATAAATATTTGTTGGACTGGACATTTTGGATAGTTGGGCCAAGTCTAAAATGCAATCCAAAAGACTGAAATTTATGTGTTACAGTATACATTTGTTTTGTGGGTTAAAATTGTTATATGAATTTTAGACTTTTGGTATTATAATTTGCACTACAAATAGTGTTTGGATAAAATTTTCGGGTTTTTTTATTAGAAACCGAGTTAGTTTTCGTGAAACCGAGAAATTAAAGTTATAATCGTAACATGTTTGTTGACAGGGGTGAACCGAAAGCGTGTGTTTGTGAACATATACTTAACAAACGAACAATAAAAACCGTTCAGACAATTATAAAAAATCAAACAACATTATTTCATTCAGATTATTATATCCACCTCTTAATAAGATGTGATAGTTAGATTCAAAACCAAAACATCTTTATGAAGGGTTAAATCCATTTATTAGAAACGTACTTTCCAAAAAATACACATCTAGTAAACCAACTTGTTTTATTACCAATCTAGCCATCTAAACTTTCAAATTTGTAACATTATAGTAAATAAGTTGGGCTGCTACTGGTTACCACCGGTTAACTTTTGAAACTGACCGACATGTCAGCATTTTTTTTTATTTCTTTTGAGTGTCATGGAAGTATAATAGATGACTGTACTTGCCACATCATCATCTTTAACAATTTTGAAACCGCCATTTTCTTAGATGAGTATTCCGGAAACCACTATTTAAACTCAACAATCACACAAACCATATGTACTAAACTATGAGCAAACTGAAGCGCAACACTTGTAAAACTTGTCACTGGTATTGGATTAAAACGAATTGCATAACGACAACTTGTTAACTGTTTTCAAACTTGGAAACAACTTAAGAGTATAAATGACTATTTGAATTATTACATGGATTTATAGCAAGTAATAACACGTCAACAACAAAAATAATGACCAAAATGACAAAAAGGAAATAAACAATTACATTTACCCTTATCACCTGCTTAACTCACCCCACGACATAAATGACAAATAAACAATTACATTTACCCTTATCATTATGAACTAGATCGGCTCACCACTCTTATCAATCATCATCGCCGACTGGATAAAAATCTCTGGTGAGATTCCGGCGTGTCTGACCACCTTACCTCATCTTCGTATCCTTGATCTCACTGGTAACCAGCACCGGATCTGTTACTTCACTTACCTAGGATCTGTTAGAGAGGATGAAACTATTATCGTATCATCTAACAGAAACCTTTTTCAAATTTGATAAATGTTGGTTGATCGTACCAAGAGCCTCGTGACCTATTACAGTTGAGATGGTGATGGTGGGATCAAGTCGTAACAGAGGTGCGGTTGGGTGTTGCCTGTGGGAGAGTGACGATAGGTTGGTTAATTGTGGTTTTGAGAGGTGAATTGTTGGGAATTTTGAGTTACTACTGCCAGTACTACTTTACTACTGCTGGTTCAAGATTGATACTGCTGCTAAAGACTGAAGAAATAGACTAAGTAGTTAGTACTGCTAGTTATATTAGTTAGTACTGTCAGTACAAATGTTAGTACTGCCAGTATAGTTAGTACTGTTAGTATTATATAGTTAGTACTGCTAAAGTGATATGCATGAGATATATTAGGAATAGATATGCATTATCATTGTACGTGTTTTGTAAGCCCATTAGGGTTTCCTTGGTGTATAAAAGGAACCCTACGGCATAGTTAGAATATATCAATTCATAGTTAGTTATTCTGTAACCTAGGCAGAATATTTGCAATCAATATATCTAAAGTTTTTAGTATTCTTTGTTCTTCTTTGTATTACAAGTTAGATTCCGCATAACTTGTAGTATTCACAATCATAGTTTCTCATATAGTTAGTTTGGATTTATCCAAGTTAACTAAGCTTTAACAAGCTAAGAAAATGTGTTCATTAGGACTTCACAAGTGGTATCAGAGCTTGTGGAGAAACTCTGAATAAGAAGAACTTTATCAGATCTAGATCTCTCCCTATAAAACACAATGTCTGGTGAAGAACCTGCAACACAAATAGCACCAGTAGAATCTCCTCAACTGGTGTCTACTGTAAAACTTCCTATCCTCAAAAAGGGTGAATATACCCTTTGGAGCATGAGGATGGAGCAGTATCTCACTAACACAGATTATAGTTTGTGGCAAGTGATCTTGAATGGTGATGGTCCTATACAAGTAACAACAGATGAAAATGGTGTTGAAACTGAAGTACCTCCCAAAGACTCTCCAAGCACTAATTAGCAAGACAAGAAAGAAAGAAAAGCTAAAAGCCATTTTGCTTTGTCTATTCTTGGATGGGTATCAACTAAGGTTCCCTGCAATAAGGATGGCAAAACTCTGTGGGCTGCTATCAAGAGTAGGATTGGTGGTAAATATTGAATCTAAGAAGATGCAAAGAATGGTCTTGAAGCAAAATTTAAAAACTTTTATGTATCTGAAACAGAAGGCCTAGATAAAGCATATGATAGGTTTCAAAAACTTATCATCCTACTATAAGTTCATTGGTGCAAACTGTTTCAAATGAAGCTGCAAATCAAATTTTTAAGAGCTCTAACTTCGTCATGGAACAGATGTAGCCTTGATATTGAGAACAAAAGATGGTATAGATGATTTGGATATTGATGATCTATACAATAACCTAAAAGTGTTTGAAGCTGACATCAAAGGTTCCTCTGGATCATCTTCAAACTCTCAGAATGTAGCCTTTCTCCCTACAGAAGACACTAGCAGCAATAATGAAGTTAATACTGCTAATGGTGTTTCTATTGCATCATGTCAAAATTCTCAGGGACAAGCCTCTTCATCATCATATACTGATGATCTAATGTTCTCATTCTTTGCTATCAGTCAAATAGTCCCCACAACTGGAAAATGAATGAAGACCTAAGCCAGATTGAATCATGATGATTTGGAAGAAATGAACTTTAAATGGCAGGTGGCCATGCTTATGATGAGGGTTATGCGATTTTATAATAAGACTGGAAGAAAGTTAATCTTCAATGGCAAAGAACCTGTAGGTTTTGATAAAACTAAGGTTGAATGCTTTAACTGTCATAGAATGGGCCATTTTGTAAGGGAATATAGAGCACCAAGAAATCAAGGGAACAGGAATGAAGATGCAGGGTATAGGAGCAGGGACAACACCAGAAGACTGAACCAGTGGAGACCTCTGCTGCTTGGTATGTTCAAGAAAATGCTTTGATTGTCCAAGATAGACTTGGATATGACTGGAGTTATATAGCTCAAGATGAACCAACTGAGTTTGCTCTCATGGCCTACACTGCAAAGTCCTCAGGGTCTGACACATAAGTACAATCTTGTTCTAAAAATTGTGTAAAAACATATAAAAAAACTCAAAAACAGTTTGATAAACAGAGACAAACTCTTAATAAGGCTAATCTAGATATTGTAGCTTATTAGTTAGGCCTAGAACTTAGAGGTCAATATTGTTTCATCAGAAAAAATGAAAGTTTGTCTATGACGAAAAGATTGCAGTCTTAGAATTTGAAGTAAAAGACAAAAGTAATGCTATTACTAGACTTAAAAATCAGTTAGATGAAACCTTAAGAGAAAAAGATATTTTGAAAGCTAAACTGGAACAGTTTGAAACATCTTCTAAAAACTTAAATAAACTAATCAATAGTCAATTGAGTGCTAAAGATAAAACTGGTCTAGGATATGGAGATCAATTGAATGAAAATGATTCAAGTGGTAGTGAATTGTTTAATAGTGTATTTGATAGTCGTTCAAGTGATGGAGATGACAATCAAACAAATGATAGGTTCAAAAAGGATAATGGATATCATGCTGTTCCTCCTCCTTTAACTGGGAACTACATGCCTCCACTAGCTGACCTATCTTTTGCAGGATTATATGATTCTGTTTTATAGAGGCCAACATCCAATAAGACTAGTGTTAGTGTGTCTCAAGTTGATGCAAGTACCTCTCAAACTAGCAATACTAGTGTAGAAATGCCTAGAGTTGCATATGTTAGGCCTAGTGGAGTTATCATTAAAGATTAGGTTAGTGATGATGAGGACATTTTTCAATCTAATGATTTACAAGCAACAGACAAACCTAGTTTTAAAAGGATTGAGTTTACTAATGCTAGAAATTAATCTGTTAATCCTAAACAAGCTGAAAAACCTAGGATGATCACTCAAAATCCTAAGGTAGATAGAAGAGATTGGAATGGACAAATGACTCAAAAACTGAGGTTAGGATTTGGGTTTACAAAGAAAGCTTGTTTTGTTTGTGGCAGTTACAGCCATCTAATAAAAGATTATGATTTTCATGAAAAGAGAATGGCTAAATCTGTTTTGAAATATATGGAAAAAGTTACTGGTCATAGGGAAGTTAGACCAGTTTGGAACAACACTCAGAGAATAAATAATCAAAACAAATTTGTTCCATCAACAGTCTTAACAAGGTTTGGAAGAGTACCAGTTAGTGCTGCCAAGCAAAGCTCTTTCAGAGCAGCAGCATCAACTGGTGCAGTCAAACAAGTTAATACTGCTACCAATACAAATAGAGTGAATGTTTCAAAAACAAGAACAAGTATTTTTCATAAATCAACAGCACCAAACACCAGTATTTCAAATGAAAAAGTTAATACTGTCAGAGTAAAGGGTGTTAATACTGCTGGGCAAACAACAATTAGTGCTGTTAAGGGTAATGGGGTCACTGTTGTTAAGGCCTCAGCATGTTGTGTTTGGAGACCCAAAATGACTGATTTAAACAATGTCTCCAAAGACAATAGTGGATCATGGGTCTCAAAAAGAGTAAATTATATAGATCCACAAGGCAGACTCAATTCAGTTGTGGCTTGGGTCCCCAAAAGACACTGACTCTCTTACTTTTGTGCAGGGTAATCCACAACAAGCTTTAAAGAACAAAGGAATATTTGACAATAGATGCTCCAGGCATATGACAGGGAACAAAGACTTCCTTACTGACTATCAAGAACTTGATGGAGGTTTTGTTGCCTTTGGTGGTGGTACTAGAGGAGGTAAAATAACAGGTAAAGGAAAGATAAAAATAGATAAGTTAGACTTTAAAGATGTGTTTTTTGTAAAGGAACTAAATTTTAATCTTTTCTTTGTCTCACAAATGTGTGACAAGAAAAACAATGTTCTTTTCACTAAAACTGAATGTCTTGTTTTGTCTCCTGATTTTTAAGCTATCTTATGCAAACCACGTACTGCTGTAAGAAAAAGGTTTCTCCAGCAAAGCAAAAGTATCAACTTTGATTTAAGGAATTTGTTCCTATCGGAGAATTAACATGTTTGTTTGCAAATGCCAACAATTGCTGAGTCAACTTATGTCCATAGGAGGATGGGTCCAGTGAATTTTATAATAATGAATAAACTTGTGAAGGAAACCTTGTAAGAGGTTCTCTCAAAGATTTTTGTAAATGACCAACCTTCGTGTGCTTTGTCATAAGGGAAAGCAACATAAGGCTTCATGTAAGACCAAGCTTGTGAGCTTTATCAGCCAACCCTTACAGATGTTGCATATGGACTTATTTGGTCAAACATCTGTTAGGATAAATCAACCATAAGACATATTGCCTTGTAGTGACTAATGACTTTAGCAGGTTTAGCTGGGTTTTCTTCTTAGCCTCAAAGGATGAGACAAGTGGGATTCTTAAGAAATTTAAAAAGAAATAGAAAACCAAATAAAACCATAAGGTTAAAGTAATCAGGTGTGATAATGGGACAGAATTCAAAAATAGAGAAATGAATGAATTCTGTGGATTAAAAGGGATAAAAATGGAATTTAGTGTTGCCAGAACTCTACAACAAAATGGAGTTGCTGAGAGAAAGAACAGACTCGATTGAGGCTGCAAGAACTATGCTAGCAACTCACTTTACCTACTGTAATTGGGCTAAGCATTTAATACTGGCTTGTTAAGTTCTAGAATATGGATTTAAGTGACAAAGTCTCAACCAAGACACCCTAATGAACTTATAGACTGGCAGACCCGTCTAAGCATAATTTCATGGGAGACCTTTGATGTCCTGTTCCTATCCTAAATACCCTAGACCTTTAGCAAATTTGATGGGAAGCGCTGAAGAAGGGGTTTTAGTTGGGTACTCTGTAAAAAGCAAAGCCATCAGGGTATTAATTCTCAACAAGAAAAATTGAAGAGAATCTGCATGTAAAACTTTCTTGAAAATAAATCAAATTGCAGGACAGGGACTTAAATTGGCTTTTTGATATTAATATCATAACAAATACTAATGAATTATCGAACAGTTCTGCAGGGAATCAAACTTAAACAAAATTGCAGGTCTACAAGAAACTAATGGTAATACGGGTTTGAAGAAAAATGTTGATGCTGGACAATCTGAAGAAAAGAATGTGTCTACTCAACAATATATTGTGTTCCCATTATGGTCTTCTTTCCTAATATATCTCATGCATATCACTTAAGCAGTACTAACTTCTTATACTAACAGTACTAATAAACTAACTAGCAGTACTAATTATCTATCATTTTGTACTAGCAATACTAACTATAACTAACAGTACTAACTATTACAACTAGCAGTACTAACGACTTAGTTTATATTCTTCAATCATCAGTAGCAGTATCAATCTTGAACCAGCAGTAGTAAAGTAGTACTAGCAGTACTGACAGTTTAAATACTGTTAGCACACCAGTTTATGTTGCTAGTGCACCAAGAACTTCTAATGATGCTGGACCATCATCTATTTCTCTTGGTAGATTCTTTCTTCTTAATGTCATTGATCTTCCAGATGATCCTCTCATGCCTAATTTGGAGGATACTGTTGAAGTTCAAAATACTGGCATTTTTGGCATTGATTTTGATGATGAAGATTTGGACACTTACAATTCTCCTTTTGCTGATCAAGTTATGGGTGCAGAGGCTGATTTCAACAACATGGAACCTTCAACTATTGTCAGTCCTATTCCCACAACTAGAGTACACTATATTCATCCTAAAGATCAAATAATTGGAGATCCAAAGTCAGCAGTACAAACAAGGGGCATGTCAAAGAAGAATTCTGGAGAACATGCTATGATTAGCTACATCCAAAAGCAGAGAAGGACAAATCACAAAGATAGCTCAAGCCCTTGATGATGAAAGCTGGGTTGAAGCAATGCAAGAAGAGCTGCTTCAGTTCAAGATCCAGAAGGTTTGGACACTAGTTGACCTACCTTATGGCAAGAAGGCTATTGGTACAAAGTGGGTGTATAGAAATAAGAAAGATGAAAGGGGTATAGTAGTCAGAAACAAAGCCAGGCTGGTAGCACAAGGATACAAACAAGAAGAATGAATTGACTATGATGAGGTTTTTTCTCCTGTTGCTAGGATTGAAGCAATCAGGTTATTTTTGACCTATGCATCATTTATTAATTTTCTTGTATACCAGATGGATGTCAAAAGTGCCTTTCTCTTGGTACTATTGAAGAGGAGGTATGATGTTATAGTTTTGTATACATAATAATATCCAAAGTATAAAGAAAATTAATAAAAATCCTTGAGGACAAAGATTTAAAGTAAAAATCTACACAAAAATATCACACATTACACCGGTAAGTGATTACCGGGTTGTTTTCCCAAAGACTTATGAAATTGAGACATCGTTTGTTATTTGGACAATGAGTTGAATTGGTTCAAACTTTTTGGATTAATTTTCTAAATCTACAATTAAAAAAAATTAAACAAGCAAGAAAATTTAACGACTAAGCAATTAAATTCAAATAACGATAATTAAAGAAAACGTGACAAATAAGCAAGAATACTGAAATTAATCCCTAAATGATTTTCTAAACTTTTTCTAATCCTAAATGACTATTTAAAAAGAAAATGCTAAGGAAATTCTAAAACGAGAATGGTTAAAGCTTAAAAATGAAGAAAACAAGAACGGGGATCGAATCCCGTTCTTTAAAAAGTAAACTTTCAAAATATTAACCCCACGGAAGTAAATTTCAACCTAAACCTAGAATATGATTAAAGAAAATTTTATAAAAAAGAAAATTATTTTTTTTTATTATTTTTCTATTTTTTATGATTTTTTAAAGTTTTTAACAAAATTAATTCACGAAAAATATTAAACTTTAAGCTAAAAATCCTAATTTTTTTCTAAAAATAGCTTATGATAAGCAGGATGCAGAAAAAATAAGAAATCCTAAAGTGCTAAACTAAATAAGCCAGGAAAAATCAAATAAGCACTCGAAGTGCTTATTAATACTAAAACTCAAAAAAGGGTAAAAGGATTTAAAACGCACCTTAGGGCGTAAAAGTCCCAAGGGCGCAATGGTTAGAGGTGTGTGTGTTGAGTGCTATGAAAGGTTGAGGATGGTTGAGGTTGTGGGTTCGAGCCCTGCTCATCCACAATTTCCCCTCTTCCCTTTTTTTATTTTTCAAAACTTTAAAAAGCAAACTTTTAAATCAGCTATTTATGAACATTTTTTGTGAAAACAACTTTTCTGAATCTAAAGGAATAAGCTGTAAATGGCTTAAACAAACAGAAAACACTCTAACTCTTTTTGGTTTTTTTACTTTAAACACAACTAATAAGCTAGAAATCATATTTTTTTTTTAAGCTAACTCTAAACAAAAAACTTAACACTATCTTAAATCTAAACCTAACAAGCTAAACTAGACTAGGAAATAATCAATAAATGATAAGCCATAACTGAAAAATTTCAAATAAGCAACTTATACTAAACTCATACTAAATCAACAGATAGTAAAACGATTGAGCTTATTTTAAGACTAAGCTAATGGAACCTGATGGTAATATCTAACCTTAAACTACTTTAAAACTTGGCCAAAAGCCTGACTTGAAACAAAAAACAAAAGTATTTTTGAAAATTCAAATAAGCACTGAAAACGCACAATGAGAAACACAACTTATGAGAGGCTATTTTTGATATTTTTGGTTTTTTCTTCTTATGAAAAGCTAAAATAAGCTGAATCCTGGACCTAATAAGCTACAAACAATTTAAAATTAACATAATAAACTAGTTAAGACAATTACTAAACAAAAACTTATGGCAATAAGCTAAAAATCACAAATAAGCACTTTGGTAAAAACTGCATACCAAAAAGTCCCTGGAGGCAACTTTAAGCTTATTTATAGATAAGCTAATGGATCCTTATAGCTATAAGCCCTACACCTACTTAAACCTTGGCCTAAAAGCTACTAGAAACAGATCTTAAAAACTATTTTGAAAAACAAATGGGCAAAGAAAAAAACTATTTGAAAACAGCTTATTACACTTAGTATGCTGAGTTTACTTTTGGTGTTTCAAAAGACAAAATGCAATTTTAAAGCTTAAAAACAGATGACAAATAAGCTAATTAAAGCAAACAAAGCTTAAACATATCTAATATACCCTACAAACTACTTGTGCACAAAATTTCAAAGTCTAAATTCTACTTTTACTTGCTGAATTTTGAAATTGAAAAAGGTTATTTATCTTTTTAAG
Organism: Tanacetum coccineum; assembly: GCA_026074375.1. Classification (NCBI taxonomy): domain Eukaryota; kingdom Viridiplantae; phylum Streptophyta; class Magnoliopsida; order Asterales; family Asteraceae; genus Tanacetum; species Tanacetum coccineum. The sequence continues at coordinate 37,041 of BQNB010006099.1, read as the reverse complement.
CTGCTGATGCAGTGTGCAATGAAATGACCAAATTCTAAATTTATCAATTGCAGGCCAAAGGACTAAGTTACTACACCTTTAAAACACCTATCTAAGAGCAAGCTAATTAAAACTAACAACTAAAACAGACTTTAGCCTAAAATTATAAAGGAACTGATTAAAACTAGCAGATTTAAACTAGTAACTCACAAACTTAAAGAAAACTAGATTAAGCCTATTTAAACTTATTAATCCTACTCTTATAAACCTAGATATGAGATTTAAAATGAAATTAAAGGATCAAATGGTCTTAAACAGTACTAACTTTGAGTTAGTACTGCTTGACCCCTCATTTATTTTCCTCAAATCCATACTTAGCTTATAAAAAATGAGATTTAATGAACAAATATCAAATACCAGATATTAATAAGCCTTTAACAATCCTAATGAACAGATTTAAGCAAACACTTAAGCTAAAATAATAAGCTATAACACTATGCTAATATTTTTAGTTTTTAACTGTTTTAAGACAAATGACAAGCAAATTAAGTTCTAAGCTAACAATTACACATAATAAGCATCTAACATCTATAAATAGCATTAATAAGCTACACTGAACAGATATAAGCTATTATTAAACAGTAATAAGCTAAAATGCAATTTTAAGCTAAAAAATGTAAATAGAGAACTTACAACTGCCTTTGCACTAAACAAGGCTTATAAATGCTCTTTTGAGCTATCAACAAGCTCCAACTTATCTTAGGATAAGCTGGTGAGGTCCTGGAAGCCCTTCCATTACTGGCTTCCCTTCCATTTTATAAGTTGTGGTATATTTTGGGTGGATTTAAGTGTCAATAAGCTTAGTTAAGCTTTTGAGAGCTTAACTAAGTGAATACTAGCTTGAGTGGTGAATTATGAGTTTATTAAGAACTATTTGATTAATTAAGAGCTATTTCACCAAATAGCTATAAAACATAAATTGAACATTAAAATGAAAACACTTTAATTAATAAAAGAGTAACTGGTTACAAGCTTGAAAAAGATATTACAATTACTGAATTAAGACATTTCAATAAGCTAAATTGCAAAAATTACAAGTTATTTAAAAACTACACTAAGCTATATTATTACTACTCCTAGATGCCCTTTGTGAGTGAGAGAGATCTTCTATTATAGTAGCTTGAAGAGAAGCTTCCAGGTCAATATCTTCACAACTCACACCCTCCTCTTGGGCATTTGATCTCTGCCGTTTGAATCCTTACAATCAATTGATCCCTTTCTCTAGGGCCTTTGGATTAATAAGTGAGGGAGGGTGGTGGTATAACAGGCTCTGTCCCCTCAGGTGGGAAAACAGGCTCATCAGCAGGTATGACGGTAGAGTCAGCCGGAGCTAAGTGCTCCTCCTCCTCCTCGTCCTTCCCATCCTCCTCGTCCTCATCCTCTCCCCCGTCCATAGGATAGTCAACCGGACCATCCTCCGTCTCATCATCCTCGTATTCCTCCAGATCCTCCTCGGGATCCGACTCAGTAACATATCCGGGTGAGTCAGTAGTAGGTGAATCAATAGGTGGTAATGGCTGTTCCTCAGCCGGAAACTCATGGTCATCCTCTAAGGGTATATACTCAGGGTATATAGGCTCTGGTACGTAGTCAGGGTCATGCGCCTGTATGAACATAGGCTCACGCTCATCCTCATCCTGAGGAGCTGGTAGTATCTGTGGACCTAGTATGTAATCTGGTGACGGTGGGGCTACTGGCTGTAGCGGAAGTCCGTCGTATCCTAGTACGATAACCCGTGGAATGTCTCCCTCCGATACCTCCTCATAATCGGTTCCCCAGAAAGCTCTGCCGGGCTCAGAGTCGGAGTAGACGGAAGTGTAGGTAACATCTGACGTCGCAGAAGACATGGTTACTGCAAAAAGTAAAATAACTTATATAAGTATCTCTTATAAGAAAATTCGATATGATATGTAAGGCTTTAATAATAAAGTCCTTATAGTAATATACGTAATATCATTTATATACACGTATATTAATCAGGTAAGCACTTAGTACCCTACTAATGCTTTAGCAATGTATGTCATATGAATATATATGCGCTAGAAGTAAACAAGTAATGCATGTATGTCCCTCACAAATCCCATTTGTGAAAACAGTTTTGAAAATGGTTATAGTCCAGACAAAAACTTTTGACCTGGTTCCCTATAACCTTGGCTCTGGTACCAATCTGTAACACCCTCAAATCTGAGTATGCAGCGGAATGTTGAATATCCGAAGGCGTTACATTATTGGGTCAATAGCACAAGATCAGAGAACGACTACTAAACGTGTCGTTTGAAAAAGATACATTGGATTAACAAAATACTTGTTTGTTACATAAGCTCATGGCTTCAAATGGTTTCAACAAAATAGATAAAGATTCCGGTTTATAACAATTGTCCCTAAAGTGTAATAAGACCCCAAATCTTTAGTGTTGACTCTTCATTTATTGACTCCCAATGTATCATTGCACCTCGTGCCTTATTGACCTGAAAAACATGCTTAAAACGTCAACATAAAGTTGGTGAATTCATAGGTTTATGTAAATCAATGGTAGGACCGCAAGATTTTCAAGTGTATGATTAAGCAACAAATGCAAACATCATAAAAAGTAATTACGTTTCCTAAGCTCATGACACCGAGGCTCGACGTATATGAATGCAATTATAAATTGCCAACTGGTGTCCGTGAATGATGTGCTAACCCTGCAACATCCCAAATTCGACATGGTATGCGTTCGTTCCCAGTGATAGCTAGTCACCCGAACGGGGATTGTCAATCCCTAATAGATCTATCCATAACATTCGCGCCCGCACAATGTAATTCCCAATCACATCTATGCAATTAACAGTTCATGATCATGGACATAAAGGGGTTATGGTAACTTAGGCAAACACGTAATCATGGCATAAAATGTACACTTGCGTCCAGTTTGTAAAACAAAGCATGTTCTCACCCCAAGGATGTAAATCATTTAAATAATTGTAAAGCATGGGGCTATGAACTCACCTTAGCCGGTAGTTCTCTGAATGATAACAAGTATCCAAGTAGGTAGTGGATCACACCGTTAAGTACCTAAGTAAGTACGGTCAAGTCTTAGTTTACACATTTAAGCTAACGACTCATTGTATAAACTAAATCCCATTTTAAGTTTATATATACCGTTATCACTTGTGCGGTGACACACAAGATCATTGTATTTATAGTTTCGATGGTTCTCGAGAAACGTGAAATCATTATTAATAAATATACTTATTTATTAACTTGTTTATTTAAGCCGTTCGATGTCCGAACATCTTAGTGTTCGACCGGCGTGTTAAGTGTTTCATTTGTTTTACTTTTGCTCACCAACATACCCCTAGGTTTCTAGTTGTTACCCTTTTAGTCCCTAGGTTTATAAATATACCTTTTTATATTTTAAACCCCTTTTAGTTTCAAAAGTGACATAATTAGTCCCTCGAGTTTACAAAGAATAGTTTTTGATCCTTTTAATTTCACTTAGCTCCCTAAGCCTTAGAATGTTGCAAGAATAGTCCCTAGAGTTTTTGTATTTCGAAAAGTGACATTTCCAACCCTTAGGTTTCGGAAATTACAGTTTTAGTCCCCGACTTTGTAAAAATCGCATTTTCAACTCAATTTAATCCCGACAAGTGGTATTTGGTCTTATTTAGTCTAAATAAGCCCACCAAGTCATTTCGGCTTATAAATAAGCTATTTCGGGCTTATTTTGGCTTAACGGGCCTTATTGGGCCCGTTAAGGTCCGTTTAGGTTTCTAACGATCTATTTTAGTTTCAATAAGTCCAAAAGCCTATAATAAGCTCGTGTGGGTTGGTTAAGCTTATAATAAGCTCGGGGAGCTTATTATGGCTTATTTCGAACCTAATGGGCCCGTAAGCCCACTAGCTTGGCCCGAGATATCTTTTAGGGTCTTTTAGGCTTTTACTAGATCATGTTAATCTTGAATTAAGCCCCAATAATCTGTGTCCTTTTCCAGCTTATTCGAAATAAGCTGATAAGCTACTTATTGGGCCGGTTTGGGCCCGTTAAGGCCCGGTAAGGGTTTTAAAGCGTTTAGTGGGGTTCATTAGGGTCCGTTAAGCACACTAAGTTCTAATAAGCACTTAGGAGGTCAATTTGCTTATTTAGCTTATCCGATAAGCTAATAAGCTCTCCGTTGGGCCTATTGGGCCCGATAGTCACCCGAATGGGTTCTAGGGGTTAGGGCTTGGCCCGTTAACCTTATTTGAGTCCATTAAGCCCTTTGAACTTGTATAAGCTGCGTAACTTTCACCAATAAGCTGTCAAAGCTTATTGTGAGCTTATGGCTCACGTTGGGCTTGCGAAAAGGGCTAGTAAGCCCGTTAAGGGTTCGGTTGGTTTCCAAAGAAATACAAGGGGTCCATTTAGGTACCTTTAAGTCTGTTAAGCCGATTAAGCCCTCATAAGGTCACCAATAAGCTACTCGAGCTTATTGTGAGCTTATTTGCTTGTTAGGGCTCGTAAATGGGCTAGGAGGCCCATTAAGGGTCCGTTTGGTCTTAAAAGAAACACGAAAGGTTCACTTATGTTTTTAAGCCTATATTAAGCTCATTAAGCTGCGCATAAGCACACGAATAAGCTGTGGGAGCTTATCGTGGCTTATGAGCCTTGTATTGGGCTCGCGTTGGGTTGCGTAGCCCGCTAAGGGTCCGAAAGGTTTATTCGTGAATTATGGTTGCCGTGTAAACGTCTAGCACCAAAACGAAAGTGTGTAATACTTTCTACTCGTGACCCGCGACATGCAAACGTTTATTATTGTCGAATACGTGTTTCCACACCCTCACGTCGTGATTACAACTATAGTTTACGTATAGTTTCTTTTTAAATTTACGAACAAGGCTTATTACCCACGTCGTGTACATTTTTATATAACATGGTTATTGTTCGCGTTAGCTTATACGTTTCTAGCATCGTGCAAGTTATTAAACGAGTACAATGTGCTCATAGCATGTTCATTTTATGTTTATCTTGCGTGCTTTCCCGTTAGCACGTCGTATATACATACCCTTGACCCCTAAACTAGTTTACAAATAATGAACTCGTAAAATACGAAGGAAAAGAGTTGTATACAACTTACAATGGTCCTAGAGCTCGAGATATTTAGGAATGGACGTGTAGATTGCTAACCCTTAGCGCGTGTGCCCCTTTGCGAATGTTGGTTGGCGGTTTGAGACCCGAACACAAAGGAGAGGAGTGTTTGAGTGTTTGTGAGTTTAAGAAAAGTCTAAGTGTATGTGTAGGAACATATTTATAGGCAAGAGTGTTTGTTAGATTTCCTAAGCTCTAAACTAACTAGAAATCGGGCCATTATGTGGTTTTTAGGGATCTCTAGTTACTTACACATGGTTTTATCTTAAACCACTAAGTACAAGTATTAATGAGGGGGTTTGTACAAGATCCTTGCTTAGCTAGCAAATCTTATGTCTTGGTGTTCTTTTCTTGTTAGGTCGCGGCACAAAGAGAGCAAGAGGAGCAATGTGGTTATTATCCATTGTGTCAAGTATCATTAGGGGACCATTAGGACACAACTTAATTGCCTAGAATATGTACATGTACTTTTAAGATTTATTAGGGAGATTTGCTAGAAAATAAATCACCAAGGACGATTTTTATGTAAGTTACTTGCCCAATTTCGGTTACCAAGTGATATAAACACAAGACTTGATTAAGTTTTGTGTTTAGGCTTTTAAAGTGGGTATTGGTTTGAGTCTAGGTATGTCTAGGTATTTCCGGGGTGCGTCTAAATGTATTTTATCGCGATACGTAACCCTTTTACGTGACCAATAAAAATAAAATACGCAAAGTACATAATTATCATCAAAATAATTATTCCTTACTTGGTTGATGTAAACCTTAATTTATTTGGTGACCGTTTACATTCATTGATTATTTCTAGTCTACGCGGTTTAGCTTAAAAGTAAATATTAAAAGTAAACGCGTATCGGACTAAAATAAATAGTGATCATTAATATAATCGTACAATGACACGAAAATGAGAAATGTTACATGTGTGTCACTAGGACTATAAATACCCCCTCCATACTTCCATGGAGGGGTAAAGCTCACTTTTGTAAAAGGTGAAGTGTGTGTGTTTTCTTTCAAGCACACACAACAACTTCCTATCTTATCTTTTTCTCTCTAATAATATGGATACTTTTCTTTTCCATTTTATCAAGCCTCCGGATCTTGTGTTCTAAGGGTGAATCTAATGTTAACATATAAGTACAAAGATTAACTTATCTCATTGAGGTATATCATTCCTAGATTTAGGCGTTACTTTTTCCTAAAACCTAGATCTGACAATTCAGTCACAATTAACCACATCCGCATAAAGTATTGGTAGTTGATTATAAACTATCTTAGGAGACAATAATGGTGATCTTATCGAATCCTAGCTCATCAAGACTTTACTAACTTACTGCTTAACGTCTCTTTATATACTAGTAGTCCACTTGTCCAAATCTTTACTCAGGGAATCAGAACGTCATTTGTTAATCCTAGGTCACCTACTAGTCTAACTTGTTTACTAAACCAAGAGCAAAGACAGCATGTTATTTGTAATCCTATTACTCTAGATATATTAATTTCAGATATGGAGAGCTATCCCGACATCTAGCAAACTCTCTATTTTGTATTCCTAGATCCAGTTAAATGATAGGTCGCATACTTAAGCACATAAACGAGTATAAATTGATAAACATAAACAACTCATAACGAATAAGCATACAATCAAAATAAACATAAACCAAACATTAAATTATCATAAACATGGCTAATACCAAAAGGTATTTGCCAATAGCCATTTTAACTATACAAATTTCATAAATGAATGATTAAGGTAAACTTAACTATAAAGAATGATACCAAAAACCGAACACGTATTTAGAGTATAGAAATTACAAGGGTTTCCTATGGATTAAAGGGCGTTGCAAGACCTTCGTGGCTTCTCTTCTCTTCTAAAAATCAAACCTGGTTGTTAATGCCTTCTTCTCAGTCTTCGGTATATTTTTTTGCACACTAAATTCGTATTTAGGGTTTGGTATTTATAGACTCTGGAATTTGGTCGATACGCCGTATTGAAGGAGTTCAATATGACGTATTAGGGTTTCTTAGCGTGGGGACCACGATTAATATATTCCAGAATATTCCATGACTTGTGTTAGCCTCAAAATATCAAGTCAAACAAGGAAGCTTGTTTCAAGGTTCAAGACCTTACTTTAGGGAAGATTGTTAGCCTTAAAATATTAAGTCGAACAAGGAAGCTCAGTCACTCAAAAAGGAAGCTTCGATCTTTACCAAAATATACATTGTAATAGGCTAGAAAGGAAACCGGGCTTGATATGTAATCTAATATTGTATGTGTTGCGGGCAAAAGCCCAAGCAAAACCCTAGCCCGATCCGTGTCAAAAGCCCTTAGGCGTCCCAATGTAGCCAAGGCACTATAAATACCCTTCTCTACACAAGGAGAAGGGTTATTGTTCTCTCTTTTCTCGTAGTGTAATCCAACCTTCTTTCTTTTCTCTCCTCCTTCTCTCTACTTTCTCTCTCTAAACTTCTCATCTCTTTTCTTATCATCTCATCTTATTTCTTCCTCTTTTTCTATTCAATCTAAATGATGAAGTGAAAATGATTTGTAGGATCTTAAGTAGGTAAAGTGATTGTTGTTGTGGATTGTTGTCGTTTGAGTTCACGGGATTTTACAATTCTATGACTTAAACCGAGAAAAGAATAATCTTTTACGAGATTTTACTAAATCAAGAAGAAATCGTGAAAGAATGATTAATTGTTGTGATTTGTTATGAGTGAAATCGTTATTGTTGTTGAAGAACTTGAACTTTTGTTAACGATTGATGAGCTAAAAGGATGAACGCTTACGACACTTCCAACTTAAAATGATTAACGGTTATTAAAACACAAACAAGGACTAATGGTATAATTAAAATCCAAGTTAAATGCTTAACGGTTGTTAGTTAGAGTTACTGGGACTAATGATGAAAAACTATTTCAACAATAAGGCTTAACAAACCAATAAAGGACGAATGGCGAATTGTCTTAAAATCCAGGGGCTAAATTTGACAATTTTGAAGCATAGTTTATTAATAAAAAACAAAAGAAACTTTTCCCTCTTTTTTAGTTGTCACCTTCGTTTGAATTTCTCAATATGGTGACGAATGTTTTATCCTTCTCGCGGACTCGTGTGGTTATCGTCGATAAAAACCAAATATACTTCGATGATCGTTGAGGGACCGCGATCGTAATGATATAAGTTAGAATACCCACGAACAACCGAAACTCGAAACCAAAAAACCCGAAACACAAAGAAACAATGTCGTCCAAACTTGTATAATTCGCCTGGTTCTTAACATGTTTAATTCACCTATCCCAAACTGTTTAATTCGCCTAACTGTTTTTTTTACTTCGCCTAATGACTTGTGTATACTGTAACACCCTCAAATCTGAGTATGCAGCGGAATATTGAATATCCGAGGGAGTTACATTATGGGTCAATAGCACAAGATATAAGAACGACCACTAAGTGTGACGTTTAAAAGATACATTGGATAAACAAGTTATACGTTTATTACATAAGCTCAAGGCTTCAAGTTGTTCAACAATAAAGTTAAAGACTTCGACATCTAGTAATTTCTCATATAACAAGTAATATGACTCGAGTCTCTATCTTTGACATCCCAAAAGACCTCCAATGTATCACGGCATCTCATGCCTTACTGACCTGAAAAACATGCTTTAAAACGTCAACATAAAGTTGGTGAATTCATAGGTTTAATGTAACCAAAAGTAGGACCACAAGATTTCCAAGTGTATGATTTAAGCAACAGATGCAAATATCATCAAAAGTAATTACTGTTCCCTAAGCTCATGACACTGAAGCTCGACGTTTCCGTATGCAATAAATTGCCAGTAATGCCCCTGTGTGATGTTCTAACCCGAAACATCCCAAATCCGACATGGTATACGTTTGTTGTCCGGCAAACCGGCACAGTGAGCGCTACTCACCCAAACGGGGATGTCAATCCCAAATAGATCTATTCATAACATTCGCGCTCACACAATGTAGTTAACAAGTACATCTATGCAATTGACAGTTCATGATAATGGGCTCAGTGGGTTATCGCTACTTAGGCAAAACACGTAATCATAGTAATAAAATGTACCCTTGCGTCCAGTTTGTAAAACAAGCATGTTATCACCCCGAAAGATATAAATCAATTATATAACTGTAAAACGTGGGGCTATGAACTCACCTTAGCAGGTAGTTCTCAGTTTGATATAAATATCCAAGCAGGTATCGAAACCACACCGTCAAATACCTAAGTAAATACGGTCACGTCTTAGTCTACATGTTTAGACTAACGACTCTATATATAAACTAAATTCCATTTTAAGTTTATATATACTGTTATCACTTGTTTTTATATATACTGTTATCACTTGTGTGGTGGTGCCCACGATTAATGTATTTATTATTTCGATGAATGTCGTAAACGTGAAATCGTTATTTAATAAATATACTTTATTTATTAAAATCGTTATTAATT
>BQNB010006099.1:0-26323 GCA_026074375.1 Tanacetum coccineum | reverse complement strand
TGAATAAAATAGAACTTTGATTACTATTAATCTGCTAGGTTACAGATTACTAACTATGAATATTTGTGAAACTTATATTTCTAACTAGTGCTGTAGGGTTCCTTTTATACACTAAGGAAACCCTAATGGGCTCACAAAACGCGTTAAGTGATCATGCATATCTATTCCTAATATATCTCATGCATATCACTTAAGCAGTAGCAGTACTAACTTACCACTAACAGTACTAACTCTACTACCAATACTAACATATATTCTGGCAGTACTAACTATTTATAACTAACAATACTAACTACTTAGTCTATTTTCTTAAATATTTAGCATTCTTCACCAGCAGCACTAAGTAGAACTAGCAGTAGTAACTTGTATAAGTAGCAACACTAAGTTGTAGAAACTTCTAAAACCTAACAATCCTCTCCTAAACATGATGTTCACTTGTTAACCTTCATGTTTCTTTAGTTTGAGCTTCTTGAATACTAGGAGGATGTATCTAAACACACTGCTACTCTTTAATCTACTCTTTGATGAACTTGAACTCTTTTGTTACTCTGTAAACTTGAAATTCTTTAGGTTCTAGTCTTTGTCATCATCACTACATCTCAGCAACTCAGCAACAAAACAATACAGCAATACCAACTAAGTTGGCCTTGTAGTTTTTGGCAAACTACCAGCCATAAACGGATTTGATATTTGTTTACCAGTAGTTATTTCCTCTGGAATAGCCAATGCTTCATTGCAATAACATGATGCATTAATAACCATATAGTTTTGAGTAAACTATCAACTATTAACGGGTATGAGATGTCTTTACCAAGAGCCGTTTGCTTTGGACTAGCCAACTCTTTACTGTAAAGCATGGTGAGTTGAGAACCATATGTTGTGTGGTTATAAATCCAACACTTAAAGATCCTTATCACTTCCATCATTGCTTCCATATTCATCAATCTGCTTTCGAAAGAACCTAAGCAGATTATAAGCACTTTTACTTGCAGACTCAGCTATCAACTTCAAAGACATCATCCTCTCAAGTGTTTCTTTTGTGAGTGGAAATTTTCTCTTTGCAAGCATATGAATCTCAGTAGCATCTTCCAGTGTTAACGTATGAACTTTGCAATTCTCATAGAAATTCTAGCTCTTAAGATTCCATCTTTCTTGATTCTGCCAAAGTTTATCTTTGTGGATACTTCTTCTCTGCAAGCATAAGAATCTCAGTACCATCTTCCAGTATCAAGGTATGAACACCACAATTTTCATATAAATCCCAGCTCTTAAGATTCCATCTTTCTTGATTCTACCAGAGTTTATCTTCTGCATTTGCATCAAACATTTATCCTTAAATCTCCCCCAAAGAACTAGATCAACACCTTCTAGAGTAGTTGTTTCAAATCTCTTTATCACCAATTATATAACTCCACAAGATCTAGCTATCAAACCAAGTCACCAATTTAGTAAAGGTTTAATCTACCTAGAACTTCCATCAGATCTAAAGATTCTATAGTAGATGCACTTTGTTCCATGTCTGTCAAAATCATAGAATTTTGATTCCCAGTTAATAATTGGAAACCTCTTCTCCAGGACTTCATAATCTATTATTCATTCTTCATCTGGAACTATCTTCAGAAAAGCCTTTAGTTGCTCTTCCTCTTCAAGATCAGCATCAGTCTTTTATCTTTTAAACTTGTTTGTTGCTTTCATCTTAAGTCTTCTGCCTGGTCTTTTCCTGATACTCTCTTCATGTCCTTCTTGCCTTAATTTCAAACTTAGTACTGTTAGTTCTTTAAGAACGCTTTTTCTTAATTACACTCAACTGCTTCTTTTAGAACTTTACTAACATCATTCTGAAAATCCATAGGCTTGAAATCATCAATTACCCTTTTCTGTCTTTCATACAAACCTTGAATTTCTGCAAATGTCTTTGCCTTTAGCTGAGAGTGTTTGTAACCACCCATATTCTTCATATACGTCATCATCAAATTCCTCAGTTGAGATTTAGTTGGTGGTCTACTTCTAATCTCAGCAGATCTTTGTGCAGCTCTGAATTTTCTTTGAGCAGCAATTGTTTCAGCCAAGAACTTTGACATATATATATACATATGTGTATACATATATATATATACATATATATATATATATATATATATATATATATATATACACATATACATATGTGTATGTATATATGTATATGTATATGTATATATATATGTATACATATACATATACATATATATATATATACATATACATATATATATATATATATACATATACATATATATATACATACCTATATATATATATACATAGTCATCTTCTTTGCAGGCTCAGGTTCTTCTAAGACACTTTTGCCTTTGTCTTTAGGATCAATTGTTGGAAGTGGCTTTAGTGTGAGAATAGATCTTGCAGGTCTTGAAGAATCATCAACATCTTTTATTGACACTTCTTTTTCCTTAGCTTTTTCTTCCTTTATCGTAATCAATGTTTGAGCCATGTTGATATCTTCATCATCAAATATACTTGTTGTTGTAGGAGGAGTTCTAGGCTCAACAGCACTATCTTCTTGCCTAGCAGTATCAACATCTGGCCTAGCAGTACTAACTGTTTTAGGTTCAGCAGTACTAACTAGTTTTTTAGTACTTCCTTCTTTCTCACCACTGCCCTTGTTAAGTTCCTTAGTTTCATTACTTTGCCTCCCTTCTTTTACAACATCCTCTATTTCCATGTAATCCCTACCATCAGCATCAAGATCATCAAAGGCATCCAAAGTTGGTTCAGGTTTTGTGTACTTTGCTCCTTGTCTGAACTGCTAACTTTGGATCTCTAAGAATTTGAGTTGTAGGATGAATAGAGTGTATCCTTAAAGTGGGAATAAGACTAACATTCACAGTGGATTCTAAATTAGTGAAGTCAGCCACTGCACCCTCATCATCATAAGATGCATTGGTAAAAATACCATTACTTGGATTGTCATAAATATCCTCAAGAGCATGTATTTGAGAATCATCTTGGTCATTGTTGTTTAGATCAGGTCCATCAGGACTAAAATCATTTGAAGGACTGTCAGTACTAACTAGTGTGCTAGCAGTATTAACTGTGTTAGTACTGGTAGCTTTAGCAGCTCCTGCTTGAAGAAGCAAATCCTCAGTATCTTGAGCAAACTCCTTTCTAAGAGCTTCAGCCGCATCATTAGCCTCCTTTTCTTGTCTTTTAAGCTTTTCAAGCTCCTCCAAAAAGGCTTGATCCTCCTGATCTACTGGCTCCTCATTTGTCTTTAAACCAGTATTCTTATTAGGCTTTTCACATTCATTTTTACATCTGAGCTTTTGACTGTTGAAGTATAAGAAGACCATATTGGCAGTACAAAGTAGTCTTGAGCAGATTCAGCTTCCATTTCAGAATTTCATGTATCATTATTATCTTGTGTACCTGCACTATGATTAGCTTCTTTTGGACCTGCAATTTTGTTAGCTTGATTCTCTGATCTCACAGGCTGATAATTCATTAAATCAGTTAAATAATCAAGATCAAACAACCAATTAGGTCCTTTCCCTGCAACATTTGGTTTATTTTCTAAAAAGTTTATATTCAGGTTTTCTTCAACTCTCTTGGGTTCTAAATTGTAATACCCGAAAAGCCTTGCTATTTATGGAATACCCAACTAAAAACCCTTCATCAGACTTCCCTTCAAACTTTCCTAGATGGTCAATGGTATTCAAGATGGTCACATGGCACCCAAAAGGTCTTTTATAGCTTATGGTTGGTATTTTACCAGTTGTAAGTTCATAAGGTGTCTTGTTTTGAGGCTTGGTCACTAATACCCTATTAAGGACATAACAAGTAGTACTAACTGCTTTAGCCCAAAAAGTGTTAGGTAAAAATGAATCTGCTAGCATTGTTCTACCAGCCTCGATAAGAGTCATGTTCTTTCTCTCAGCAACTCCATTTTGTTGTGGAGTTCTGGCATTACTATATTCCCTCTTGATCCCTTTTGACCCACATAATTCAATAATGTCCATGTTCTTGAATTCTGTACCATTATCACATCTAATAGTTTTAACTTTTTGATTTAATTGGTTCTCAATTTGTCTTATAAAGTCCTTAAGGATTCCACTAGTTTCATCCTTAGTTCTTAAGAAGAACACCCAACTAAACCTGCTAAAATCATCAGTGATAACAAGGCAATAAGTCTTATGGTTTATGCTCCTTACAGATGTAGGTCCAAATAAGTCCATATGTAAAAGCTGTAAGGGCTGACTAATAGAGCTCACTGATTTGGCCTTACAGGAGGCCTTGTGTTGCTTTCCTTTCTGACAAGCAACACAGGTGTGGTCATTTTGAAAAATCTTTGAAGGTAAACCTCTTACAAGGTTTCCCTTCACAAGTTTGTTTAAGTTTTTAAAGTTAACATGACCCAACCTCCCATGCCATTTGTTAGATTCATCAATTGTGGCTTTTGCAATCAAACAAGCTAAACCTTCAGAAGGAACAATGTTCTCTATGTTGAAACTGTACATATTATTTTGTCTAGGGATTCTAAGTAATACTTGATTTTCATCAGGCAACTTAAACTTAGAAGACAACACAAGACATTCAGTGTCAGTGAAGAGAACCTTGTTCTTCTTATCACACATCTGTGACACAGAAAAGAGATTGAAATGCTGTAGTTCTTTCACAAAGCACACATCCTCAAAATCTAACTTCCCTGTTTTTATTTTACCTTTACCAGTTATGTAACCTTTACTACCTCCAAAAGCAACAGGGCCACCATTATAGTCTTGATATTCAACAAGGTAGGCCTTGTTTCCATTCATGTGCCTGGAACATCCACTATCAACAATCCCTTTGTTCTTTATAGCTCTTTGTGGATTATCCTACACATTAAATAAGAGAGATTTGTTTCTCTCAGGGACCCAAGCCCTTTTGGGCTTGGGTCTGCCTAGTGGATCTTTAAAAGTAACACATTTTCTAAAATTTGATCCACCATTGTATTTGGAGACTTTGTTCTAATAATGTCTGTCGGGTCTCCAATTACAACCTGCTGAGGGCTTAACAGCAGTTTCCCTTATCCCCCTAACAACACTAACTTCTTTGACCCCAACAGTATTAACTTTATGATTTGAAAAATTAGTTCTTGGTGCTGTTGTTCAATTAAATGGCCTTTTGATAGGTGAATGAGACTTATAAAAATTATTTCTTGGTCTATTTTCATTCACAATGGGTCTAATAGCATTAACTTTCCTAGCAGCACTAGTTAATACTGCTTGACTATTAAAATTTTGGCTAGCAGTATTAACTGGAATTCTACCATTTCTAGTTAGTACCGCTGTTGGAACAAACTTGTTTTGGTGATTCAATCTTTGCACATTATTCCACACTGGTCTATTCTCCCCTTGACCAGTACCCTTACCCTTCTTTTTATTCAATTCAACCTGTTTAGCTATTCTTTTGTCATGAAAGTCACAATCTCGAATAAGATGACTAAAACTGCCACATACAAAACATGCCTTTTTAGTAAACCCATATCCTAAACCCAACCTTTTAGACATTAAACCATTCCAGTCTCTCTTGTTAGCTTTAGGACTAGAACTATATGTGTTTTGTTCTTTAACAGTTTTCCTAGGAGTTTTTACATGCTCAACAGTATCAATAAAAGCAAAACTAGGTCTTTCCTGTTCTTTTGAAGGTTAAATCACATATTCATCATCACTGTCTGACTCATACTCCTCAATGATAGGAGCATCAGGCCAAACTTTAGGTTGACTCACAACATTGGGTTCAACTACAACTGGTTCAGGCATAGATTCAAGTGTTTTTGTACTAGAATTCGACTCACAAGAGTCATAATTACTGGTTTGAGTATCAGATTCACTAGTTTTAGACTGTTTTGTACCATATGTGAACATAGAATCATCTATTTCCCTATCAGGTCCTAAAGGCATATAATTTCCTATCATTGGAGGGGGAACTGCATGCATGTCTTCAACATTTACAAATCTATCATGCACATGACTATCTTCTACATCGCTTGACCTACTGTCAAATACACTTTGAAAAACTTCATTTTCATAACTTAAGACACCATCATGTACTTGATCTCCATACCCAAGTCTAGATTTGTGCCTTTTACTCATCTGACTGTTTAGCAATTTACTAAGGCCTTTAGAAGAACTTTGAAAATTCTTAAGTTTGGTTTTTAATTCTTATTTTTCTTTTACAGCTTCTGCTAATAGTTTCTTATGATATGTAAGCACATCGGTTTTATCATCCAAATCAATTTTCATAAATCTAATCTTTTCCTCATACCAAAGTTGATTTTTCGGATGAGTAACTAATTGAGCCTCTACCTTTTTTAAAGCTTGAGTATAGGCTTGAATTTCTATACTAGCATCACCAAGTTGTTCCATTTGTTCATCAAATAATTTTTTAAGTTTAGCATAAGATTCCACACATTCTTTAGAACAAGATGTTACCTCAGTGTCTGAGCCTGAATTGCTATAAGCCATCAAAGCAAAGTTCTCTTGTTCATCCTCTGCATGATCAGTCCAATCAACACCTTCCCCATCAAGAGTTACCAAAGCTTTAGGTTCCTCTTGTTTTCCAGGTTTCCTTCCATTGCCTTTTGATTTATATCCAGTGTTTCCTTTTGATCTGCACTCTCTAGCAAAACGCCCTTTCTTGTGACAATTTGTGGGATCCCTAGATCATTCCATGGATGAAATCACAAGATCAATGGCAATAAAAGATTAACATTAAAGAACTTTTGATTGAAAGAAAACAAGAGTTGCTACAAACCCTTAAGATGAAAAATAATAATGGAGTAGCTAACCTAATTTTGACTAAACTAGGTGTATTTATACTAACAAGGATTAGCCTTTGAAGGCTTTCTTTTGGGCTTTTTACATCTTGGCCCGTATACATAATAAACATTACTTAACATTGTCTTTCGAGCTAGACTTTTGTCTTGCATCTTCGAGTGACCGAAGCTTCTTTGTTCGGGTCCATTTATGTGATCCTAACAATCTCCCCCTAGATGAGGTCATGAGAAGTTAGCTCACTCGTGCTTGTCTCTTTAGCTCGTTGTTGATAGGGTACTTCACTTGTTGTGCTTTGGTAATTCAATCTTTAACACCTTGATCATGATCTTCAGAACTTGATGTGATGACTTGATCTTGATCTTTGACTTGTTTAAGCTTTACTTCTCTGAATTACTTTGTGATCTTCTTTCACTTTGACTTTGCCATACGCTGATCTTTAGTCTCACATGCTCATATCTGTTGGAATCTTTGAAAGCTTTGATGATTTATCTTCTTCCCGTCATTTGAACTTTTGCATTTGAAGAAGACATTGATTTTCAGAGATTGTGCGGAAGCTTTGTATGTAAACTTTCTTGATTTCTTCAGATATGTGAGTAAGGATATGAGCATGTCTTGCATCGGATACTTTGAGTCGTCATTCGCTATGATAGAACAATTTAGTCACCAACAAAAACATTTTGTTATGTAAAATCCACTTAATGTGTTCTAGAAAAACATTTTGTGAACACACAAAGGTTTTATATTTTGAAGGGACCGAGTATAGACGATACTCAATCTGGTCGGTTACATTAACCTCTGATTCCGTGAGGATCAATGATTACAGTATTTGTGGTTTTGTATGTCCAGGATTGTCCGGATTTTAAAGCCTCTCGTGCTCGTGGTTTTGTCCTTCGTTCACTCGAGCTTCACATCCTCAGCTTCATTTTGGGAATCCAATATCCAAATCTTATCGAATAACGTTTATCTTTAAGCATACTTAATAAACGGCTTAGGATTTGCGTAGAGACCCTTCTTAAAACATTGAGGACAATGTTTGGTTCTAGTATGGGGGGATCTATCGATTTGATTGTGCCTGCAGTCGTTGTTTTCACGTAATCCCGTTTTTACCACCAAAATTTAAAAAATATTGTGATTTTGTGCAAAAATTGAAAATTTCCAAAAACAAAATAAGTGTTTTGTCACAATTTTGACTTTCCTGCTGGGTAGAATAAGAATAAATTTTGACTCGATCGAGCGTGTTGAGCTCTAGCTTGTTCCTTAACTTTTAGACTAAGCATTCGCGGATCTTTTCGAAGAACGAAAAATGATAAAGTTAATTATGAGTCAGATGCTAAACAAGGATTAGTTGGAAATCTTAAGAGCTCATAAGTGTAATTTGTGGCTTTTTCTCCCATAAGCTCCTAACCGGACTAATAATACGTGCTATTTTTGGAAATTAAACTTAAATCAACAATTTTGAAATATAGTCAATAACATTTTTGTCTTAGTTCAAATTTATACTTAAATTTTCTAAAAAGAAGTTTTCTCTATATATCTTGGTAATATAAAGTATATAAAAAAATAAAAATAAAATGATGAGTAATAATTATAAACTATTGGCTGATAAAATTTTGTTGCATCTTGCCGGCTCACAACCGATGTTGCAGCCTTCTAAAGAAAGCCCATAGTAAGAATAATAATCCGAGACCGATAAAAGTTTGCTGCATCTTGCCGGCTCACAACCGATGTTGCAGCCTTCAAAAAGGTCGAGGATTTACATGGTTATATTAATGATTAAGTGTAATAATGTGATTTAATAAATATAGGGAAAATCTCTTTTTCTTAAATTTAAATATGCTTTTGAACTAAGACTATTTCATTTTGAGTTGTGATTTTTCTAAATAAATTATGTATAAACGGAAAACCTAAGAGTTTTTGAAATCAAAGGTCCGTGAGTCCCGATACTAGTCTCTGTGGGGTGTCAAATAGCCTTGGTCACTAGCCGTTGGTTGGGATGTCTGCGAGACGTTAGTCGCTACCATGGTTGATCTCGCCTTCAAACTCATTATTCTTGGGTGGAATGTGAAGCATAGAATTTTGCAAACAATTGTTCCATTGTTAAATTCAAAATGGCAACATTTCACCTAATATTATTATATTGTCGAGAGAGTGGAATGAAAAGTTTCACAAAGTTACAAATCATGCAGTAGTGTTAGCATCTTAACTTATATTTTAACGGTGATTTCGTTTTAAGCTTGGTTGGAATAAGTGAAAAGTCAGGAACGATGAATTTATCCTTTTTGGGGCATTTTAGGATTGAAATGTTTCTTGTTCTATGATCCCTAAAAGTTATAAAAAAATTAACAAATGTCAACGATCTAGTAGTTGCTTAATCTGAAAGTACAAAAAAATAAGAAAAGGGGAAAATACATAATATGTGTGGGAATAAGTGTAGTTATTTGAAAAATGGTTTAAAAACGGGCTTTCTAAACTATTGATTCTTTAATTCCCCTCGATGAACACTTTGATAATTTCGAGGTAATTTGTCATGGGGAATTGAGATTCCTTAGTTTTCTTAGTGTTTTCTCGTTGCAATTGCGTGATGATCGTACTATAGTTTTGTATGGGGGTTTTGGTATGTGCCTAAATACACTACCTTTGACCTTTAAAACGGAATTAAATGGACCAAAAAACGTACCATAATTTACATTGTAATTTTGGTGTTTTGAATTTATATTTTTGCAGGGATACGGATATCGACAAAGGACAAAAAACAAAGCCAAAAACGACAAAACCGAGCACGGAATGGAAAAGCATAAAAAAATCCAAAGTCAACAAAAGTCAAAGTCAACCCCGACAAAGTCAAAGGTCAAAGCCGAAAGCGAAGAAATCATAAATGGGTCAACCCGTACCAAAGTTAATGGGCCAGATTAGCCCATTATGCTTTTATATTCAAGAAAAATCCCATGATATAAGCCTTATACATTTTAAAAGTCTAAATCCATTCAAAAACAAATCCTAGCCCAAACCAACGTAAAACGCATACCCTTTTTTTTACACTTAACTGTTGTTAGTCCTTTAAGGACTATGGGTGTAAAACCACATTGCACCTTGGAGGGCCAAACCTGCCAACCCCATAAACTTATATCACCACAAATGACGATGATTTAACAGACATACAAAAATCAAGGGCTTAAGTTGCACCCCACCAAACTTATACTGATTAACCCAACCAAATTTCTTGCAAAACATCCATCACTTTTCATCTGTCTTCTTCTCTCGTCTATGGTCCCCAAACTAAAACATCCCTTTCCCTTAACTACACACATCACAGGGCATTGGCACCTTGGCTTATCCCCTAATTCTCCGTTTGGTCATGAAAAAGACAAGGAAATCAAGGGTTTTGATCATACGACTTGGAGACCAAGATAAATGAAGGGCTTAGATTGAGCTTTTGACTTCTCTCACAAAGAAGACACACATCTTGAACTCTTCTAGGGAAGGAAACACCACAAGTGAAGGACCAAGGACATAGAGACCTTTAGATTATGTTATAGGACATTTGTAGTTTCATTTTCTCGGAGCGAATTTTGTAGTCCAGTATTGTATTAACTATGTTTGTCCGTTTTTTTTAAATTGCAATTTAATTACTTGTCATTTTAATTACTGTCATTTAATTTCTCGATTGTCCCCCCCTTTTTTTAGTTAATAAAATTTTAAGTGTTTTTCTTTAATCATTATCATTTACATTACTTGTCTTTCAAATACTGTTTTTTAAGCTCTTGTATAAGCCTTTGAACCATTGAAAGCTTATATAAACACTTGTTTTCAATTCTGTCTAAATATCAAGAAAATCACAAAAAGACTCACCCCTCAAATACCTCAGCATTTTGGAAGATAAGCTAGCCTTGGAAGAGCTTATAGACCATACTAGCTTGTCTTTGACAAGCTAGAGCTTGTAGATTACTTTATTTGCCCTGTTTTGAGCAAAGGTTTTGTAAGTTTCACATTTTCCTTTTCTTTTGCTTATTTACTGTAGCACTGCTTATTTACTGCTTATACTGCTTATTGTTGCTTATTATTGTTGTTTTATGCTTATTTATCTTTGTTTATTGCTTATATGTCATTTAGTTAAGTTTGTCCTTAAAACTGTCTTGATTTAGTCTTAATACTGTTTATCTTTGTTGCTTATTTTAAGTGCTTATTATTGTGTTCTTATTGCTTCTTAGTGCTTATTATTCATTGTTAGTTATCTGTTTTTCATGGTCTTAGCTTAAAACAGTTTAACATAGCTTAAAAATGGTTTTGAGGTTTTTAAAGGGGTGTTTGGTTTAAGGACCAAAGTGGGTCAAAACTTGTGAAAAACTGTTTTGGGTCAATTTGCCAACTTTTGCAAGCCTTATTTAAGTGATCTTAATGTTGTTTCAGAGTTTCAAAGTCTCAATGGGCTTGTTTTTAGTTTTTTTAATTGGTGGTTTGAATTGTGGTGACAGATTGATCCAAGTTTTGCTTCTTTGATTAGACCTTTAAAAACAGCTTTTGAGTGTTGCTTTAGTGTTCTTTTTAGTGTTAAATTCAGTAGAGTAAGTCATGGTTTAGTTTTCATTTGACCATTTTGTTTCAAGTCAAAATTTGTCTAAGTCATTTTTAGTTTTAAAACTCCATTTTTCATTCTCAATTTTAGATAAGTTTAAGTTGTTTTTAGAGTCTAAATTTAGGAGCATAAGCTCATTGTTTGTCTATCTTCATCTGTTTTAGCTTATCTTAGTTTTTAAATACCTTTTACTTGCTTATTTATAGTCCTGCATATAGCTATTTGTCTTTTTCAAGAAAACCAAAAAATAGCACAATGTCTGAATCAGCCTATTCTAAAGCCTTTTTATTAGCTTATATGAGTTTCAAACTCATTTCTTTTTCTGATTTTAGGAGCTTGTTGGATAAGCTTTAAAGGAATATAGGCCATATAGTTATAAGGATCCATTAAGCTGCTTTAAATTAAGCTCAAAAGTGCCTCTAGAGGCTGTTTGTTAACAATTTTAAGCCAATTTTGCTTATTTGAATTATGAGGTTATAGTATATTAGGATTGCTTAAATTTTGTTTAGACATGCTTATTAGGGATAGCTTAATGTTATTTGTTAGCTTATTTGCTTTTTCTCTAGCTTATTGCGTCTAAAAAAAGCAAACAATTTTACCCTTTAAGCCCTTTTAGCCTTATTAGCATTCTGTCACTTTTAACAGCTTATTTGAGGGCTTATTTGTGGTTTGTAAAAAAGTTGTTTTTATAAAAAGTGGTTATTTTTAAGTCTTTAAGTTTTCCATACAAAATTTGTCAAAAATAAAATTTTTTGGAAATTGTGAAGTCGTTGGGTGAACATGGCTCGAACCCTGGACCTCCACAACCTCAAACCAAAGTCTTTCAACACTATGACTAACACTCGCCCTAGGGTCTTTTCTGTTTTCTTTTGCAAAGTTATTATTTAACACCTTTTTTAGTCATTTAAAGTATAAGCCGTTTTTGCTTTTTTACCGGCTTATTTAAATTTGTTCCACCTTTTATTTTTAATAGAACCAGTACTGTCCAAATAACTTTTTCTTAATTTTTTAGATTTTTCCCATTTCATTTAGTATTTTTAATTAATTTTTCTTTTTAAAACAGTTTTTAATTCATAAAAAATTATTAAAAAGTCATAAAAATATAATTCTTTTTTAGAAAATTTTCTTTTATCATATAGGACCTAGGAAAATTAAATTTGCCTTCGTAGAATTAAATTTTTAGAATTTCAATTTTTAAAGAACGGGTTTTGATTCCCGTTCTTGTTTTTTACGTTTTCAACTTAATTGCTTTCGTTTTAGGGTTTTATTTACATGTCTTTGCTTATTATTAGTAGAAGAATTAGATTCCTACCTAAAATAAAACTTCAAACATCAAAAGCAGCGGATCACTAACGTTAAGATTTTCAATTCACGCCTGTTGTGGGAACGACTGGGAGTTTTTAGATTTTGCTTGGTCAAAAGTTAATTTGGTAGAATCTTTTGGAATACGTATACGATTAATGGATATAACTACTTAAAAAAGTGTACGTTGTATCAGGAGATCATGAATACTAGGACTATCCACTCCTGGTTGGTCCTCATGATAAGGATACTTAGGAACCTGGAAGAAGGTAAAGACTAAGGAACTTTAATGGGATCTTCAGTGGAGACACCTGCACCATAAATCTCAAGTTGACTCAGAAGACTCTGAAACCTGTCATAACCTTTGTGTAGTCCTTCTGAGTTGGATACAGAAAAGCCTTCAAACTGTTGCTTTAAAATGTATTTCTGCATCTTCTTTGATTCATCATTGCCACCAAATCTAGATTTGATAGCATCCCACATATCTTTAGCATCAATCATCTTGTGAAATTTTGCTAAATGGTCTTTTGGTAAAGCCATAAGCAAGGTGGTCCTTGCTTTTCTTTCTTTTTCTCTAGCTAAAATTTCTTTAGCAGTTTTAGACAGTAGAACCTTTATAACTCCAATTGTATCTGTTGAGACACTTATAGGACCATTTCCTTTTTGTATGACTTCCCATATAGGATAGTATGTATGGCTCAAGTAATGTTCCATTTTCATGGTCCAAATGTCATACTCACCTTTTTTTAGAATAGGGAGTTTAATGGTTGACACAGTGTGAGGGGCTTGTTGTGTTGGTGTTTGTTGTGGTGGTGGTGGTAGTGGATTTTCATCATCTAATCCTGCCATTGAATAGATCTGAAAAGTAAAAGTTTGTAACTGATGTGTTTAGGTTTTTCTTACTCAGAGTTTCTCAACAAGCTCTGATACCACTTGTTGATCCCAATCTGAATAGATCTTTCTAGCCTGTTAAGGGTGGTAGCTAATCTGGATAGATCCAAACTAACTACAAGAGAAACAATGACTATGAACAATATAAGTTATGCAGAAACTAACTTATATTGCTAAGAAGAATAATGAATAAAACATAATTTTGATTACTACTAATCTGCTAGGTTACATATTACTAACTATATATTGGTGAAACTTGTATATGAAAACTTTTTTCTAACTAATGTTGTAGGGTTCCTTTTATACACCAAGGAAAACCCTAATGGGCTTACAAAACGTGTGAAGAGATAATGCATATCTATTCCTATAATAACTCATGCATATCTGTAAACAATACTAACTAGCAGTACTAACTTACTACTAACAGCACTAACTATACTAGCAGTACTAACAATGTACTGGAAGTACTAACTATTTATAACTAACAGTACTAACTACTTAATCTATTTTCTTGAATCTTTAGCATTCTTCATCAGCAACACTAAGTAGAACTGGCAGTAGTAACTTGTATAAGTAGCAGCACTAAGTTGTAGAAACTGCTGAAACCCAACAGTTCTGGTTGGATCATAGGAGTAATACCTAACCTAACCACCTTATGACTTCATAATCGTCGTGAATTAAGATGTTGTTGGGTATAAGATCGTAACCATGAAATCTTTTTCGAAGAGTATAAAGCACTTTGAGTCGTTTAGATCACTTATTATTCATAAGATCACATTTTAATTACATTTCTCCTCTTATTTTAAATACTAATTCATTTAGTTTTTTAAATACCAAGTGATTAAAATTTGTTATGAAAATCCCGTGAGGAGAAAACTGTTATAGCATGAATTATGTGTGTAACTATTAAAAATGTTACACATACTCCTCCTCAATTTTACGTATGTTTGACTCTAAAAAAATGATACCAAGTTGTAAAAGAGATATAAAATTAAGGTGGAGGCAATGTTGAGCATACAATTTTGAAATATTATGAATGTCATTGAAGAATTCTTAAAAAATTGTATTCAGACACTAGGTCATCTTGTAACAAGCATTCTATTGAGTTGTCGTTTATATTATTAAGTTGTTATTAAGAGATTTTTGATAATGTTTTGAATACATAAGAATTATCGTGAGATGATGTATCCAAAAACATTAAAACTTTGTTTTTTGAAAAACTCCCCCTCAAAAATAGAACCAATTGTAACATTGTTGTATTTTAAAGCTTTGTGAGGGATAGAGTGTTAAACACACAATTTTGAAAGATTTTGAATTGTCATTGAAAAATTCTTAAAAAATTGTGTTCAACGCTTTAAAAAACACATGTTAGAGGACTTCTCTTCTAACTCTAAAGGTAACTGCACTTATGCGTACACTATCTTTTTTCTTGAGCTCAAAACTTTGAATGTCTTGTAAGAACAGGTCAAGACCAAGAAAAGTTGATTTTTTCGTTGTTAGGATAAGTTATCTTTATAGATAAACTTTTCTTTATTTGTAGTCCGGGTTATGTACTGATATTTGCACATAAGCCATAAAGAAAAATTAGAAATGACATGTTTTGAAAGTATTTCAACTCTTGCTCGAACTTTATTTATACACCCGTGTCAATATTAGTCAACATTTCTAGGTACGTAAATGTTATCGATTCCAAGAGACATGTCGAGAAGATTCTTTTTGGAAATTTTTGATTTTCTGATTTTGTATTTTCATTTTGAAATTTTATATTTTATATTTTGTTTTTCTCAAAAATATTTACATGTTGTCCTCAGCATTGTTATTTGATGGTGGAATAATCGGTTCTAATGTAGGTTGAACAATCAATGTAGGTTGTGTATATTGTTTTAATGAATTATTAGAGAGAACGGAGACTTTGACACACTTTAATTTCCTGCAGTGAAGTATTCTTCGTACATAGGACTGAATAGTAATTCCAACTCTTGTAGTGATGGATCTAACGTGTTTGCTGGAGGAACAACTTTTGGAACCAGCATTAAACTTGAAGGTTCATTGCCGTGGTCTTGAATCCTAAGGCTTGAACTGTTATGTTCAAACGTCATTGCTTGTTCATCAGATTAGAATACCTTGAAGCCCTGGTTTCTAAGATATCAGACTTTTCAGCAACCAAACTCTGAGTCCTTCCCTTTTAGGATTGAAGGATGTACCTGCACTTAAGTTAAAAGTACCTGCACTGACATTAAGAGTTTGTTCGCATTCATATTAGTTAGTGATATCTTCATTTAAACCATTTGTGGGTTCACTGTCAATCTTGGTTGTGCTAGAGGTAAATATCTTTCTATTTGGAACCCATCTAAGACCAACAGTCTTGAAAATTCTACCCGTCGGTTTCCACCTAAGACAAGATTTAGGAGTCTTTGTTTTCTCATGCACAACGGAATTCTTTTTGATTGAAAACCTATGTCCTGTTGGGATCTGTCTTTCTGGTTTCTTTGTAACAATTATTTGCTCTACGGGTTTGTTTCTGTTCGTTGTCTTATTGGATGGAACCTTAGCACGTGAGTTGACCTCTTTCAGAAATTTTGTTACACAAGAATCATGATTTGCATTAAAGACACATTTCTGACATGTCGAACAAACAAAATGTTTAGAGTCAAGAAAATTTCTAGAATTCCTAGAGTGTTCTGCTATGGGCACAGTCTTTGTCGTTACAAAACTATTCTTGGATGCAAGCCAATTCCTAGATGTTTGAGTATTGCTCCTAGGAATTCCTAGACTTTTGGTTATTGATCCTAGGTTTTGGTTTGCTACCATTAGCTGTGCTTGTTGATCTAGCAGAAGGTATCACACTAGGTTTGGAATTCCTACCTATTTCTTGTGTCTTTTTCTTAGCTTCCTCTTGGTAGTGATTCTGAACCATGTCATTTGTGCTATACCTAGATGATCTAGGTGCAATCATGTGATGAGGTTTTGTAAAGGCAAATTCTCTTTCCCTAGGAAAATAATGTGTAGTGATTGGTTTGGGCAAATCATTGTTCATATCAACTTGGGAGGCAAACTGTGGTTTTGAAGATTTAGGTCGTTCAGATTTAAACGCAGTCGGTTGTCTAACAACGGATTGGTTTCTAAGTGGATGTAACATCGGTTTCCTCAAGATTGATGATTTTGAAAACTTAGTATTCGTACTATTTCCTTTTAATTTTCTTAACTCATTTTTTAATGCTGCAATTACAAATCCTTTTTCCTGAAGTTGAGCTTTGAACTCAGTGTTTTGAGCAATCAAAGAAATTGTCTACTCTAGTCTTAGTTCTTGTTGCTTTGATAGAATCATACAGTTCTTTGTAATGATTTTTCAAAGTCTCATTTTCCATAAGTAATTTAGCCACTTTATGTTCCAATTCGATGTTTATTGTTTCAATTACATCTATGTCATGTTTAACTTTGGCTTCATTACTTTTCTCTTGCAAAAATTAACTCTGTTGCCGTGATTTTAAAACATTGTTTTGCAATTGTAGTTCAAGATTAATACAATGTGCTTTGAGTTTTGAAAGATCTTTTTGAAATTGGGCAACGGTCTTTTTGAGACAGATATTTTCATAATCAAGAGATTGATTTGAGAGTTCAGTTGTCTGGTGATCAGTTAATTTAGCAGGCAAAGGACGTGTGTCATGACATTGTTTAGTATTCTGGTCTACCACTACTTCATTATTGAATTCAAGTTGCTCAGTATGATGTTTTCCTGTAACAAATACATTACATTCAACAGTCAATTGTGCCTCAGCCATTGGCTTTTCATCATATATATGTTTGATATCTGCATCATTAACATCTGCATCATTCCAGGAGCTGCTGCTTGTATCCTGCTTTCCAGATTATGTCCCATTGCTTTATGTGTTAACCAAACTAGCATCTAATGCTTTACTCGTATCAACCTTTCCTTTTGTTTTCTGCATCTGTCTTTCATTCATCCTGCTGTCATACTCTCTTTTATGCAGTGCTCTTTCATCAATTGACTTCTTAACAGATTCCATGTGTTGTATTAGTGTATCACGGAATTGTTGAACCTCGGTTTGAGTGTATGCTAGAAAGTACTTGCGTTACACCTCATCATCATCTAAACAAGACCGTGACTTGATAAACTTCTGAAACTGTGTCTCTAGTACTCTAAAAGCAGCCATGGATCCAAGTTCTTGAAATTCGTCTTTGTCAAGTTGCTTTTCTAGTTGATCCATGTTTAGGAACATTATGCCCGTGAAAACATGTTACGTACAAAAATCTACTTTTTATATATTTTTTTAAAATAAATATCTTGTAAGCGTTAAATCGTTAACCGACAAGAAAATACACCATCGTGACCTTATAATTTCTTTAATCTTTATGTAGACTGGCACTTCAATATAGTTTCGGCAAACTTTTTTTCAAGTTTTTTTTGGTGTTGAAGTTTAAGCCTAAAAATCAGCTTTGATTTTATAAATATCAGTTGCCCTTCTAAATTTTTTATTTAAGACTTAGATAAACCTAAATATTTATTTGAGTATTGAGGTTGTTAATACTGATTTTGGTTTATGTTTGTCTCAAAGAAAATATTGTCTTGAGCTTCGTGTAGAGTGTGGCTTGCTTGCAAACAAACCAGTAGTTAATCCTATTGAGGCAAATGTTGTTGTTTATGATATTGCTAGGAGAACAAAGAAAAAAAAGCATTCATGTGAGAAACCTTTGCTTCCTCTTACTGATTTGACAGGTTATCAAAAGTTTATAAGAAATTTGATTAATCTTACCTTGACTAGTTGATATTTCATATTTTTTTGAACACAGTCGATATTTCATATAATGTACATTCTTTAAGTCATTTTATACATAAACCTTTACAAGCTCATCTTAAGCTTGCTATGAGAGTTTTTAAGTATTTAAAATAATCTATAGGTTACGGAATTTTGTTTGATAAAATTCTTGACTTTAATCTGAAAGCTTATGTTGAAGGTGTTTGGGTTAAATGTTCTTCTATTATTTGTTTCTACTATTTTACTATTTTTGAACGGTAAAAAATAATATTCGACCAACCACCCTTTAACTATTACTAAAAACTCAATAAGAATTGCCTCAAATGAGTTCTATCTACAATACAAAAGAAAAATAATCCCCAACATAGATGCTATCAAAAAAATACAATACTACAACACCTTTGATAATCAAAAGATTACAACCGTAAACTGAAAAACTAACAAGATCGTATCAAACAAGAGACAGAGAGAATATTGAGTTTGTAGGTGAGATGATGAGATTAGATAACCCTATAAGTTGGGAACTCTTGCTTATATATGTAATATATTCACTTCAGCCCCTGTAATATCACAAACATTAAAACACGACCAAAGTTATACTACAAAGCTTATCACATGTTGCAAAGTTAGCATAAATAGTCCCTGGGCTTTAGATGTTAAAATATGTTTTTTGCTTTCAACAGTAACTCTTTAGTTTCTTGAAAAAGTAAAAAACACATGACATTAGCTACATCCTCAGTTGAAACTCTGTGTAGAGCAGTGGCTTCAGTTACTTGTGTGACTTTTATTGATTTAAAAAAAATTCAAAGATAAAAAAGTCACAAATCCTTTACATGTTTTAAGTTTTTTGTGATAATATAGCTACAATTAATATTGTAGCAAATTTAACTTTCATGAAAGAATTAAGCATTTTTGAGATTGATTTGAACTTTGTGAGTGAAAAAATTATAGCTGGTTTCATTGAGTTTATTTGGGTAGATTCATAAAAACCAACTTGCTGACATTTTAACCAAACGCCTTCATGCTATTCAACACATTTTTGTATGCACGAATATTAAACTGTTTGATATTTACCAAGATGAAATTGAGGGGATGTTAGAATGAATTATTCCTCTTGTAAATTTTATCTTTTTATTACAAGGACTAATAATGCTATACTTGTATTATTGCGTTGTACTCCTTCATTCCATTATTATAGTTCATGTTTTTTTGTTGTTTTAAATTCATTGTCCGCTTCCAAAAATAGATAGGAACTTTAGATTAAGTTTACCATATCATCCTTACTTGAGGTTATTATTACAAACTTTAAAAAAGTAATAAATTAATTGATTAAAGGTAAAATTATCATTGTGTGTTTTTTATCGATGGATAATAATTATGAGACAAAGGGAGTAGATATTAGAGTTGAGGATTCAGATTGTAGATTAAATAAGATAAGGGACTAGGGGGTGTTTCTTTTTTTCTTCCTTTCTCTAAAAGATCCTGGTTCAATAAAGTGGCACCTATAGTAAAAAGGATAGATATGAAAATTATGTTTCATTTTTTCTTAATGAATGTTTTAAAATGACGTTTTTATCTTTTCATCTAAATAAATATTCAACTGTAATAACCCAGAAAAGCTTCACAATCAATTTTCAAATCCACCATCTGCAACTTTTGTGAAGAACCTACGACCCTAAACAACTTTCTAAATCCACTAATTGCTACTTTTATTTTACAATAAACCTTCAATTTTTATAAACGGGAACCCCCTAATTTCCACGACAAGAACATCGCCAGCTATAAACCCCTAAATTTTATAAACAACAAACCCTTAATTTTTATTAACAATAAATCCACCAATTGGAGGCGGCGAAGGCTACGACAAGAACATCGCCGACAAGAAGGAGCGACAACAAGAACATCACCAACGAGGAGGTGCGATGGTAAGAAGGTCTTTGAGCGAGAAGTAATGATGATGGGCTGAACTTTGTTAGGAAGATGGGTGAGATTTTTGTAAGAGTTGAAATGGAGGAAATAATTATCGAACAAAGCAAATCCACTGTTGTGATGTTGAGCCAGCTTCTATGAGTATGCATCGGGAACAGTTACAGAATTTGTGATGTTGAAATGGAGTAGCAGAAAAGATGGGTGAGATTTTTATATTTACGGTTAAAGAAATAATGAAGAGTAAAGGGAAGGGGTATATATGTAATGGTGTGTCCTAGATGTGAAAGACCTTCTTTTTTACTCTCTTTCACAATCAGGATGCATGTCTACAATAAGTTAAAAAGAAACATTCACAATTTATGTTTCCATCTTGTTTTGTTCCCATTTAGGCTATTAAGTCAAAAAGAAAAAGCCCTTAACCCTATATACAAGAAAGTAACATCTTCGTATTATATATGATAAATCGTATTATATATGACAAGAGAGGAACGAGAAGACTTATTAATAATTATTCAAAAAGTTTCTGCAAGATTAAAATTAGCAATGTTGACATTCAACAAAACTATGTTAATAGCACGTATGAAAAATCCATGAGATATTCCAAGAAATGATAACTTGTCTATATTCTTGGGTGTCAAATGGGATTGTCAATATGAGGTTTTGTGTGTATGGTTTTTGATAGTCTACATTGGACGCGGAAGTCAGAACTATGACACCACAATGTCGTTTTAGTTAGGTGTGTTCGTCGTGATACTGGATTTTCAACTGAGGCTCGCCTTTTGGTGCAGTGTTTGTGTAATAAGTTACATGACTGGTACATTGACGCTTGACGTAGTTGGAAGACGAGGATATTTTGTCTTCTAATTTGTTAGGTGTGTTGAGTGGATGATTTATTGCTTGTGATCGAGTTTCTTTTCTTGAAATCTTAGATTGAATTATCTCACTGGCATTGTAGCATCAATTTGTTAAACAATAAAAACCTCGTAGGTGTAACTTTATTAACCACTATTTATAGATTACAAAGACATGATACCCTTAACCCTAATGGGCCCTAAGCCCACAAACTGGGCTTGGGCCGACTAAATTAATCTATCTAATACTCCCTCGTAGTTCGAGCGACAAAATCGCTAAAGCTCGAACTGGAGTAATAAACTAGAAAAGAATAAAAAGAAAACAATATCGTAATAAGAAGCATAACTTGTTGATGAAGACATCCAACAGCAAGCAGAGACTGATCTTCAAAACAGAAAGTCACGAACTGATAACCCATTGTATCATACGGGATAAACTAAAGTATCCCGAATCATGATAAACCAAAGGATCCTCTTTTTCATACAGGATAAACCAAAGTATCCCGAACCAGGATAAACCAAAGTATCTTGTTTTTCATATGGGATAAACCAAAGTATCCTTGACCAGGATAGACCAAAGTATCCTTTTTTTCATAGATCGCACCCAACAGTAGACAGCAGTGACATCTCATGGTCTTCTTTTGTTAAGTTTCTTGAAAAGAGAAAAAAAACTTAAAAAACTATAAACGTGACACAATACTATAAAGCAAATCAAGAAAGCAGAACAATAATTGTTTATGGGATAATATTGTCGGCAACCAAAGCAATATTGTACGGCAACGAGATGGTCGGCTCGCGCTCCGCTGTGGGATGACTTTGTGAACGGTATTTAAATTCCCCAAGATTATCACAAATCATAACACAAAAGAAGAACAAAACCGAAGTTGTATTATTTCAAATTATGAAGTAAATAATAACAGGCAAAAATATACTTGTAAAGCTACAAAATTCTGTGAATGTACATGCTCTATCAACTTGCTCTAAATGTTTCTGCATTTTTCGAGCCCTTTTTAGCGTAATCTTGTCAGAAAGTATGAAATATGCAGTCGTGAAAGTATTAAATTACCTTTAGGAATCTTCCTTTCTCTTCAAAGTTAGTGCTCTCTTCCATCCAAACCCAACCTAATTACGAAAAATAAAGGCAACAAAGAATTGAGCCTATCAGCCAAATAGTGATTTACACGATAGAAATGTAACAGTGATATATCTAACAACATTTCATCGCAACCAAATTCTCAGCAAAATTTGTATTAAATGACAATAGGAGTACAAATAATACGGCTTGATGAAGGCTGACGGTCCAGGTTTAAACAAATTGTCTAATTTAACCGGCGAAATAAAGATAGATGTGTCCACTTTTAACAACCCGAGTTTTAGGTCAACGTGTATCCCGAGCTAATATAATTATTTTTGTTACGTAAATAATTATAGTCGTTTATGTTATATAAGGGTTGAAGAGAATTTCCTTTTTTAAGGTAATTTCAATCCGTGATTGAGTTTCTATTTGTTTTTAGTGTCTAAGAAACTCAGAAAAATGAATTTTGTTGCTTCGAGAGCGTAAATATGTTATTTTTGTATTTTACGACATTTCCCTGAGTTTTTGTAAAAACCGTGTTCAAAGGTCATGTTTTACGAGGTTTAACGGTTATTAAACGTTTTAAAGTAAAATTAGTGGGACGAATTTAAAATATTTACAAACGTGGTGTGACCCGAGTCTTTGACCGAGTTTAAGTAAAAGAAAAGATGACTTGTACTAGTTTTAAAAGAGAAATAAGATGGAGGGACTAGAATTACCAAAGTATCAAAGATGTTTTCTATAAATAGGACCCCATATTTTACACATAACACTTTTACAAAATTTAAAATACTCGCCTCCCTCTCTTGCTCTTTGTTCGACCGGCCACCCCACAAACACCACTTTTCCAGCTTATTTTCCGACATGCAATTAAATCTAAATATACCATCTTAATCCTTGTCTCAAGAGCTACAAATCCCACTAATAAAAGCCCACATGCATTAAGATTTGAGGAAGTTGAATTTTTGGTCAAGTTCTAGTGATTTGGTGTATAAGGGTGTATTTTAAATGGTTAGATTAGTGTTATTTTGGTGTTGGTTGATTGAATAAGGTTTGTTTGTTTGGGTTGAGGTTGCGTCCGATTTAATTAAGCAAGGGGAAACCATAGTTTGATTTTCTTATTGTAAGCTTCTAATTATGTTTATGTGTTGGCTAAATTGTGTATATTGCGTGTATTATGATTATTGCTAAATGATTCAAGTGCAAAAAATATTGAAAGCGTATATTATGATTGATTAAAGTTTGATGGTTTTGGTAAAATTATATAGACTAGTTATGCGTATTTTGATAGTCGGATTATGTTAAAAAGGTCGTTTTCATGGGTTTTGGGTTGACTTTGTTTGATCAGAAAGTTTGACTTGGTCATGGCGTGTCGAGAAATTTTTTAAATCTATTCTAGGCTTTTGAAAATGATAAAAGATGTTCTAAGGTTCGTTTTGATATAAGGTGGGCCTTGTAACTCTTAAAAACGAACGTTTTACAGCCGAGTCAAGTTTGGGTAATTTTAGGGTAAAAAGTCAACTACGAAGTTTGACTTTTGAAAGTCAAATTTGCGAAAACTTTTGAATAAAGTATATAATAAGCAAAGGGTTCGTAATGTTAGTTAAATGATAACGAAATATGAAGTTCGGATTATATTATCCTTACTTTCGGTAACTTTCTAAAAATGGAAACTTTATGGAAAATGTTGTAATATTGTTAAGTGTGGGGTACAAGTATGAAATGTTTTGCGTCGCACTTGGAGATTTTAGTATATTATTATATATACATAATAATGTGTGTAATATATATATAATTTATATAAATATATATTTTATATATATATATATATGCAAGTATGCAATATATGATTTAATATACTTTTAGTCACGTACCACTATATATGTATTATATAGGTCGCGGTTAGACGTGAAGTTTACTTGAGCTGATTGATTTTGGATCTTTTGCTTAAGGTGAGTTATTGTCCTCGCATTTAAATTTTAATTGTTTTAAAAACCCCGCGAGGGGGGTTTCATGTTTGTTCTAAAAAATCGAACACATATGATTTTATGGTATGCTGGACCCGATTACGAGATTGTTTCTGCATAAGTTGGTATTGTCAAAGTCCCTTATTTCATGAACCATTAATTGCCTTGTGAGGTGAACGCTAATGCATTAAATAGATCTATTGGGTTTGACAACCCTGTCTGAGATATGAATCCGTAGATGAGCACCCTGTAACGGACATTTTGTTATTAGAAATGTAGTAGGTATATGACAATAATACCTTGTTTGGGGGCACTTTAACATATGAATTGCCATATGTACTGTTAACGTTCGGTGTCATGAGCTTAATGCGTGAAAGAAAAGAAGTTGATATACATTGCATTTGTTACATGGGTTTCCCGAGAACTAATTATGTGTTCAAAGATGATTGTTATTGATTATTTTAAACTCTATGAATTTCACTCAACTTTGTTGTTGACGTTTTAACATGTTTTATCCCAGGTAACCAATGATGAAGGCAACGATGATGTGGAGGTGTCATGCGTGTGATGGATTTATTGAAAGACTACTTGTGTGTTCCGGTCTTTTAAAAACTATGTATTAAGTTGTGTTAAAACAATGTCTTTTATTTGAAACAATTGTCTTTTAAATGTTGTAATAGACGGTGGTTACGATTATGTGGGGACCTAAACACGTTTTAACTCTGATTAAATATGGAACACATGTTTGTTAAAACGTCTCATTTGGGTCATTTTCTATTATCTTGGTGAATTGTGCTATTCAGTAACGCCCAATTACTAATTCCGCTGCGCAACCCAATGTACGTGGGGTAGGGTGTTACAGAGTGGTATCAAGAGCCTAAGGTTATAGAGAACTAGGTCGAGTCTTTTTGAAAACCTAAACTATAACGCTTCTACACGCACGCCGAGACTCCTCGTTGCCATTGGTTACCTATAGAAAGAAAAGGTAAATTTATTTGATTATTATGTATAAGTATATTTATGTATGTGTCATATGTATAATTAAATGGTTAAGTATGGATATATTTATGCATGTGTTGGATGCATAAATTGTTATGTATTAGTGCATTTATGCATGTGTTGTATGCATAAAATTTCATGTGATTATATGATAACTCTCATTATATATGTTTGAAATATAATTGAGGTACACGCGAAATGAGAATGTCACGGATTGTGAATTTTTATTTGTTGCGCTTTGATACGAACCGTTATTTTGATAATAGTGTTTCAATGATAATAAGAAGTGGTACGCTATTAAGTAAGTATTGTATGATATTTCTAGATTATCATGGTAAACGTAATTCCTCCCTATCATGTGGGTGATGTACCTGTTGTTGAGCCGAATCAACACGATGATGTTCCTATTGTTCCCTAGCCTGTCTTAGTGGATGAAGACGAGGACCCGGAAGAAGACGAATTTGAGGAAGAAGAAGATCCTCAAGAAGAAGAAGATGATATGGAAGTTGACATCAAGGAAGATGAGAATGAGCTTGAGTTGACTTACCCTTATGAAGAGGTGGATCCTCTTAACCCTCCGCCGCCTGCTTTTGAGTCAGAATCTGAGGATGCGATCGAGGTTGAGAACCCGATTAAGCACGAGGATGAGACTGTTCCTGCTAGTGTCCATAAGGTAGGTGAATCGTCTACTCCTCCTTTTCTTCATGAGGACATTGATGGTCTATTGCCTGGTCTCATAAGAAGGGTCATTAACTCTCTTTTTGGTCGGATGGCTTCTCTTTCAAGACGATTGTGTGGTCGCGAGATGGCGTATGCATTGGTCGAGAAGAAAGGAAAAGCAAAGGACGAGTATTATGGTAAGTTGATTTTGGACTTGGGTAATGAAGTGCGTTCTAGTGTGGAGCAAGGAACAGCTGCAATGGAAAAGCTAGTTAAAAAGCTTGGTAATGCTGAAGATAAGGTTGAGTGTAAAAGAGATTAAAGAAGGAACTTGAAGAAGCAAGGTTTAGTAACACATTCCTTCGTATACAGAATGAACGAGTCAAGAGAGATCTCTATTGGACTAGGGTTCGAGCTCATGAGTTCTATCAAGAGATAATTCATAAAGGATTTGTGTTTGAAGAAAGACCGAATGAAGCTATC
>BQNB010006098.1:2451-99046 GCA_026074375.1 Tanacetum coccineum | reverse complement strand
TTTTAAACATATTTGAATCAATTGATATATCTAAAATATCAAGGGATTTGACATTTTTTATAAAGAGAGAGAAAATGTGATTAAAATATATGAAACTTTTAAAAATATGATCTGAATAGACTCTAGTGTTGTCTCCCCTCTCACTGTGCAAAACTATTTTGGTTATTGATGCACGTGTTGAGGGGGAGCATTTCTAAAAAAGCAAAACATCAAGGTACAAAAAGTTTTGATTAATATCACTATTACCTTGATGGAGTTTTTAAATGGTTTTAAGGAAATAAGAACAATACCCAATGACCGACCATGTATTTAATTTTATCGGAGTTATAAGGTGGTTAAGTATAGGTATTCGTTCCCATGATCCAGCCAAAACCGGAGGGATCTACTCAAGGACATTCCATTAGATAGAATAGAAGTCCCTAGGTATGATTTGATAAAAGGAGTAAAGTGAGAAAAGGGGATAATGTCGACTAAGACAGAGCTAGTACTGGAACAAACCTAATAAGGTGCTAGTGGTGAAGTCTTGGTAAGCATTGAAGGGGTTGAAGAATGAAAAAGAAAGGTAAGGATAAAGGGTGTAAAGAAATAATCCCTCCATACACTTAGGCAGAAATTGGGTCAATACATATGCTATCCGAAACACTAAGTTGTTGCCTGGTATTAAAGATAGACATCATGGACCCAGTGATGCAATGCACAATCCTCCCTAGCCACTCAAGGTCTCTCAAAAGACTCTTTTTTCATTTCTCACAGAGATAGATGCATTTCTATCGACTCTCTAACTCTGAGTTAGTTGATATTAAAAAGGTGACAGTCTGCTCCAGCCTCCAAGTACTAAAACTAAAATGCACTATTGAGTCTAGAGATATAAAGAGATCATCTATAAATCTCACTATTATAAAATATAATTGTTATTCATACACTGTGAAAATAAAAAAAATTCTTAAGAGTCCTACGCATTATCCTTGTGATATTGCCAGAACATTAGAGTGATACAAAAGTATTCACAGTGACGATGGAAATCCTTCCAGAGCCAACATCAAACAAGCTCTGTTGTAGGTGACTTATGAGATCCTGTATGGATCAAACTTGTGACACTGGATATTGATTCGGTCCAGACTATGAATTGACGGTTGATGAATTTTGAAATGCATAAAACTCTTGATGTGTTGTAAAACCACTTTAGCAAGTGACACATCGATTGAATTTTAAATCAATTTTTGATTCAATCAGTGAGATAATAACTCACTGGTTCACTCATACCGTGTTGTCTGCTTTAAGACGCTCCGATAATGAAAACGACTAGTGCAGCTGCGAAACCCTGTCAAGGGGATTCTTTTGAATTCTACTTGATCACATGTAATATTTATACTGATTAACGGGGAACCGTGGTTATTGCAACCATATTTGACAAAGTGACAAAAACCCTTTTGTCCATATCTGTTGATTATCACTAACATAAACCCACAAGTATCCGTGATGGTAGCAGCAGCTAGTCCAAGACAAGTCAGATTCATAGCCACATGCTCATACCCGACCGACATATGTAAAGACATTATGAAATCCCAAGTACATGTTTCAAAAGACTTCCGCTACTCTGATACTGCACGTCTTCCTTGAAGTCTCAAAGAGTTAAACTTCAGAATTTCAAGAAAGATGATTATATAAGCTTTCAAGATGAAGAAAGGTATGAGCATGTTGATCCGAATGTCACAAGATCACAAGAAGGCAAAAGATTACAAGATGATGAAAAAAGATGATGTATGGCTGATCATCTCAAAGATGCTCAAGATCACAAGCAAGTCAAGCTAAAGGAATGAGCTCAAAGCGTAAAGTCTAAAGATCACTACATATTTCACAAGATAAAGATAAAGACTACGAGCAAGACTAAAGACATTCATAGAATGCTATGATTATGATTATTTTAAATTGGAGTGACCTCCCTTAGGGGAGATTGTTAGAAATCAAGAAAAGTATAGGTTACTTCCAATATTCTAGTCCGTAGCTCGTAGTTAGTTAAGTATTAAACAAAGTAAGCTAACCGGCCCAACTATGAAATGTCCATAGTGGCCGGCCCATGTACAAGGTATATATTTACACCATCTCCACACATGAAGAGGGTGTTGGTTTTCATTTAATCTAATACATTTCACGTGTTTCTCTCTAGAAAACCTTCTAACTCACTTTCTCTCTCTAGTTCTTGTTCTAGCCGATTCTATCATTTTGTGTTGTGAGAATTAATATTCTATAGTTTTGTTGTTGCTTGCTTTGTGTGTGTGGCGTGGGTATCAAGAGGGGGGAGGGTTTTTGTTTTGAATTTTTAACTATGGTGCTAGCATATGTGTAAAATTAAGTTAAAGGCTAGTTGTCACGGGACCACATGTGGGGTTCAATACTTGCAAGTGACAAAATAAGTTGAGATTAAAATGGGGAAGGACTAAGCTAGGTGTTAAAACAAGGTATAAGACAATATGTACCATGGGTTAGGCTAAAAATCAAAAATGTATGTGGTGTGTCAGGTGGTGCGGGCGGACGATACCAAGGGGGAGAGGGGGGACCAATATTTTCAAAATTTAAATTTTTAGGTTATGCATAATATCTATATATTGTGTTTAGAAGGGAGTGTTTATTTGTACATGCATGCATGCTATGTAAAATGCACTAATGTATGAAACTTGTAAAATACATGTTTGTGGCATATGAAAATATGTTCGTAAAGACGTAACATGTTAGTCATCAGTAGACTATACTTAGTCTAAAGTCGGTGTGCGTCCAAAGACGGTTTTCAATATACACGGGATAACTTCTCAGTTTTAGATCAAATCGACTACATAAATTATGTAAAGTAAAAATAATGCATGTTAATAGTGAACTATTAACCTAGAAAATTGTCGATTATCACAATCTTTCCCCATTAAGAGAGGTTCATCCCGAAGCTCAATTGGTGGTATCTGGTAAAGGTTCGGTGTCAGAGAAAAAGTGTGGATAATTGTTTCAAAAGTGGTCTTCGCACTCCCAGGTGAATTCAAGACCTCTTCTAGAGTTCCATCATACTTTGACCATCAGGATGCGACTTTGCTTTATTCGCTTGACCTCCCGGTCCAAGATTTCTACAGGTTCCTCGATGAAGTGAAGTTTGTCGTCGATTTGGATTTCTTCAAAAGGAATGATGAGCGTTTCATCAGACAAGCACTTCTTCATGTTTGATACATGAAATGTGCTATGGACCTTACTTAGTTGTTGTGGGAGTTCTAGTTGATAGGCTACGGTTCTTATTTTAGCTAACACTTTGAAAGGTCCTATATATCGTGGGTTCAACTTTCCCTTTTTGCCAAAACATATTACTCCTTTCCAAGGTGAGACCTTTAACATAACCTTATCTCCTACTTGAAATTCTAGAGGTTTATGCCTCACATCGGCGTAGCTCTTTTGACGATCACGAGCGGCTTGAATACGGTTCTTTATCTGGATAATCTTCTCAGTTGTTTCGTGGATAATCTTTGGACTAGTGAGTTGGCTATCTCTAACCTCGGTCTAGCAGATGGGTGATCGACACTTACGATCGTAAAGTGACTCGAACGGTGCAGCCTTAATGCTGGTATGATAACTGTTGTTATACGAAAACTCTACTAAGGGTAAATGTCTATCCCAACCATTTCCAAAATCTATCACGCAAGTATGTAGCATATCTTCTTGCATTTCTTTCATTTTGGCCGTCTGTCTACAGATGATAGGCAGTGCTCATATCTAGACGTGTACCCAAAGCTATCTGGAGTGACTGCCAGAAGTGAGATGTAAATCTGCTATCTCTGTCTGATATGATGTTGGGAATTAAGGGCTTCTATAAGTTTCTACTGCTGGTTCAACTTAGTACTGCTAAGAGAAAACTTAGTAACGCCAATCTAAGTTAGTACTGCTAGTGTTATAGTTAGTACTGCCAGTACAAATTGTGTCAGTTTATTAGTATTGTTAGTTATAATAGTTAGTACTGTTAGTTATAATAGTTAGTACTGCTTATGTGATATGCATGAGATATATTAGGAATAGATATGCATGATCATGTAACGCGTTTTGTAAGCCCATTAGGGTTTCCTTGGTGTATAAAAGGAACCCTACGACATAGATCTAGATATCAAGTTTCATATAGTTTTCATAGCAAATATAGTTAGTTTCAAAGTTATTATGTAACTTTGATTGTGTTTAATATATTGAAAGTTTAGCAAGATCTTGTTTTACTATTTCATTGTTCTTCCTAGTATTACAAGCTAGATTCCGCATAGTTTATAGTATTTATAATCTTAATTTCTACTATAGTTGTTTTGGATCTATCCAACACAGCTAAGCTTTAACAAGCTAAGTAAGATCTATTCAAGTGGGATCAACAAGTGGTATCAGAGCTTGTTGAAACTTTGAATAAGAAGAACACTACATCTATACAAGATCTCATATTCAAAGAGAAGATGGAGTCACAATCAGAAACTACCCAAACAGTGTTTGCACTAAAACTTCCAGTACTCAAAACAGGAGACTATGATCTTTGAAGCTTGAGAATGGAGCAATATCTTACTCACACTGATTATGCTCTTTGGGAGATTATTGTGATTGGTGATGCACCTGTTATTGCATCAGCTAGTGTTGGTACTGAAGGTCCCATTCCTCCAAAAACTACTGAACAAAAGCTAGCAAGAAAGAATGAATTGAAAGCTAAAAGCACTCTGTTGTTGGCCATTCCTAATGAGCATCTATTGAAGTTTTATGGAATCAAGGATGCAAAGACCTTATGGGAAGCAATTAAGGCCAGGTTTAGAGGCAACAAAGAATCAAAGAAAATGCATAAAACCATTCTGAAGCAACAATATGAGAATTTTACTGCATCAAGATCTGAAGGACTGGATAAAACCTATGATAGGTTTCAGAAACTAATCAGCCAATTAGAAATTCATGGTGAAGTTATCTCTCAGGAAGATGCAAATCTGAAGTTATTGAGAAGTCTACCATCATCTTGGAACAACATTGCTTTAATTATGGGAAAGAAATCTGATGTAGACACATTGAGCATGGATGTTTTGTATAATAATCTGAAGGTGTATGAATCTGAGATTAAAGGCCAATCAAGCTCAAGCTTAAACTCTCAGAATGTGGCTTTTGTATCTTCAGAAAACACTAGCAGTACTAATGAAGCAGTTAATATTGCTCATGAAGTTTCTACTGCTAGTTCACAAGGACAAGCTTCTTCCTCAACTTATGTTGATGATGTCATGTTTTCCTTCTTTGCTAATCAATCTAATAGTCTATAATTGGACAATGAAGATCTGGAGCAGATTGATACTAACGATCTTGAAGAGATGGATCTCAAATGGCAGGTGGTCATGCTTACCATAAGGGTGAAGATATTCTTAAAGAAGACATGAAGGAATCTGAATTTCAATGGCAAAGAAACTGTTGGCTTTGATAAGAAAAAGGTTGAATGTTACAATTGCCACAGAAGAGGTCACTTTGCTAGAGAATGCAGGGTACCAAGGAATCAGGGGAATAGAAATGGAGATAATACAAGAAGGGTTGTACCAGTAGAGACTCCTGTAAATGCCTTGGTTGTTCAAGATGGGATAGGTGGCTATGATTAGAGCTTTCAGGCTGAAGAAGGCATAACAAACTTTGCTCTAATAACCTATACATCCTAAGGTTCATTAAGTTCATCAAGTTTAGACTCTGAGGTACATACTTGCTCTAAAGATTGCTTGAAATCACGAAACTCTTCAATAACAATATGATCAACAGCGTGAAGCTCTTAATAAATCTAATCTAGAAATTATAGAGTATCAAATAGGATTAAAATCATTAGAAGCTAGGATAGTTGTTCATGAAAAGGATGAAGTTGTTTATGAAGAAGATATTGCATTTTTAAAGTATGATGTTCAAGTAAAAGATATTTCTATCAAAGACCATAAAAATCAGTTAGAAGAAGCTTTAAAAGAGAAAGATGATTTGAAACTTAGACTAGAAAAATTTGAATAATCATCAAAGAATCTAACTAAACTGATAAATAGTCAAATAAGTGCTAAAGACAAAGCTAGTCTTGGTTATGATAGTCAAATAAATGAGAGTGAAGTGGTTCATAGTGTGTTTAAAAGTAGAGAAAGTGATGTGGATGATAGTTCAGTAAATGATAGATTCAAAATAAGTAAAGGGTTTCATGCAGTTCCCCCTCCCTACATTGGGAACTACATGCCCTTAAGACCTGACTTATCCTTTGCTGGGTTAGATGATTCTGTCTATAAGACTAAAGTGAGTGAAACTATTACTACTGCATCTAAAACCAGTAAGGATAGTTTGGAAATACCTAAAACTGTTAGGCCTAGTGCTCCTATCATTGAAGATTAGGACACTAATAGTGATAATGATAGTGTGTTTAGATCTAAAACTGATCAGACAAAACTAAAGTTTACTAAAATCAATTTTGTCAAATCTGATGAGAATGTGAAATCTGTTAATAAGGAAAACACACATAGGCAAGAAGAGTATCCTAGGAAAAGTCAAAGTCTTAGGGATAATAAAAGAAACTGGAATGGAATGATGACTCAGAAACTAAGAAATGGTTTTATAAAGAAAGCTTGTTTTGTATGTGGGAGTTTCAACCATTTAATCAAAGACTATGATTTTCATGACAAGAAAATGGTAGAAAAACCAGGGTTAAATAATAAGGGAAGGGTTACTGGTCAAAGGGAAATTAGACCATTATGGAACAATGCTCAGAGGGTGAACCACCAAAATAAATGTACTCACCCACATCCTAAAAGGAATTTTGTTCGAACAACAGTTATAACAAAGTCAGGACAAGTACCAGTTAATACTGCTAAGCAAAGCTCTCTAAGACCAGCAGCATCAATTAGTACTGCCAGGCCTGTTAATATTGTTACCTTTAAATCAAAAGTGAATGATGCATTACCCAAAACATATTCTTATTTTAAAGCACATTTACCAGTAAGAGGGGCTTTTAACTAAAAATTAGCAGCTAAAACCAATAATCTTAATGAAAAAGTTAAAACTGCAAGGGTTAACAATGTAACTATTGTTGGGCCAAAAGCAGTAGTTAGTGCTGCTGTGGGAAATGGGGAAAATACTGTTAAGTCCTCAGCATGATGGATTTGGAGACCAACAGGAAATGTTACTGACCATACCTCCAAAGACAGTAGATCATACATATTTAAAAGATTTAACTATGTTGATCTACAAGGCAGACTCAAGTCAGTAATGGCTTGGGTCCCCAAGAGAAACTAATTATCTTATTTTGAGTGCAGGGTAATCCACAATATACTTTATAGTATCAAGGGATTTTTGACAGTTGATGCTCTAGGCATATGACTGGGAACAAGTCCTTTCTTACAGATTATCAAGAGGTTGATGGTGGATTTGTTGCATTTGCAGGAAGTCCTAAAGGAGGTAAAATT
Source organism: Tanacetum coccineum (assembly GCA_026074375.1). Classification (NCBI taxonomy): domain Eukaryota; kingdom Viridiplantae; phylum Streptophyta; class Magnoliopsida; order Asterales; family Asteraceae; genus Tanacetum; species Tanacetum coccineum. The sequence goes on along the minus strand of BQNB010006098.1, from coordinate 91,598 downwards.
ACTGTAAAATTACTTGAAAAGGTAAAATTAGGACCTAGGAAATTAGACTTGAAGATGTAACTTTGGAAAGGCTTAAGTTTTAACCTTTTCTCTGTCTCACAAATTGTTGACCAAGAAAAACAATGTTCTTTTCATTAAGAACTGAATGTTTAGTTCTATCTCCTGATTTTAAGCCTACTTGATGAAAGTCGAGAACGGCTTAAAGTTCCCAGACAGAACAACTTGTACAGTTTTTGATCAAAAGAATGTTGTTCCTTTCAGCGGTTTGACTTGTTTATTTACAAAGGCTACGATAGATGATCAAATTTATGACATATGGATTCCCTTGGTGTCCATATAAAACTTTAAACTAATGAACACACTTGTGAGGGGAAACCTTGGTAGAGGTATTGCCTTCAAACTCTTTGAAAATGAACATACTTGAGTTGCTAGTCAGAAGAGAAAGATCACAAAAGCTTCTTGTAAAGACCAAGCTTGTGAGCTCTATCACCAACCCATATAAAATTTTGCAGAGGGCGAGATATATTCGCCAACATTCTGTAACGGAGTATCAATTACAAGACATATTTGCCCTTGTTGTCAACGATGACTATAGAATTTTAGATTTAGTTTTCATTTGTGTTCCACTAAGTGTATGAGAGCTAGTGAAATCCTTAAAAACTTTTATCTTTCTGACAATAGAAAACCAAATAAATCATAAGTTAAAAATCTCAATGTACAATGGAAAAAAAAAAAAAAAACCCTTGAAAAAATTAAAAAATAAGACAGAATAATTCTGTGGATGAAAAGGATTAAGAGGGAGTTTAGTGTTGCCATAACTCCACAAACAAAATGAGTTTGCTGAAAGAAAGAATAGACACTAATAGAGGCATTTAGGACAATGCTACAGATTCATTATAACCTACTACATTTATGGGTTGAAGCAGTTAGTAAGCTTTTTATGTTCATAGAATAGGGTTTTAGTAACCAAGCCTCACAACAAGACACCTTATGAACTATTACATGGTAGACCACCTAGTATAAGTTTTATGAGACCTTTTAGGTGTCCTGTGACTATTCTTAATACCTTAGATCCCCTAGGAAAATTTTATGAGAAGGCTAATGAGGGGTTCTTTGTTGGATACTCTATAAATAGCAAGGCCTTTAGGGTATTTAACACTAGAACTAGGAAAGTAGAGGAGAAACTACACATAAACTTTCTTGAAAACAAACCCAATGTTGCAGGTAGTGGGCCAGATTAGCTCTTTGATATTGATTTACTAACAAACTCTATGAATTATGAGCCAGTTACTGTAGGGAAGCAAACTAATAAGAATGCGTGTATCAAGGATGATACTCAACAATATATTATGCTACCATTACTTTATGACAGTCCACAGAGCTCAAAGGATGCAGTTGCTGATGATGTTGGTAAAAAGACTAATGAAGAACCAGCAAATGAGGGTGAAGGAAATGGTTAAGAGAAAGAAGGAGGAGCTTCAAATAAAGAAGATGACCAGAATGTGCAAGATTTTAGAGCTGAATTGGATAATTTGCTTGTTCAACAGAAGAAAGGTTATGCTAACAGCACTAACAGAGATAGTACTGTTAGCCCATCTGTTAGTACTGCTGGGCAAAATTTTACTAATGTTGATGATCTTCTTACTGATCCTCTCATGCCTAATTTGGAGGATACTGGTATCTTTAGTGGTACATATGATGATGAAGATGTGGGTGTAGAGACCGACCTTAACAACTTGGAAACCATCATGAATGTCAGTCCTATTCCCACAACCATAATTCACAAGGATCATCTTAAAGATCAGATCATTGGAGACATAAATTCAGCTACTCAAACAAGGAGGGTGACCAAGATTTTTGAAGAACATGCTATGGTCAGTTACATCAAAAATCAGAGGAGAACAAATCACAAAGATTATCAAAATTGCTTATTTGCATGTTTTCTCTCACAAATAGTACTACTAGTCATACTTAAGACTACTAGTTCAAACTATTAGTCATAATTAATACTGTTAAACAAGAAAATGCTTTGGATTGTGTATTCTTGGTTTTGGACTAACATTTGCATGCTAAGCATATTGAGTACATGGTATTGAATGCTTCACCTCTGAAGTATTGATTGAGAGGAGGCTAATTATGTCAATATGCAGTCAAGAATGGATGGAAGGACATGTAACATCAAACAAAAGTGTGTGAAGAGTCAAATACCTAGGGAAGCCAAAAAGAGGTCGGGATACTAAAATACCTTAGTTTGGTGGTCCCCCTAAAAAGGTTGGTGATGAGGCTGTCCATAAGGAGTTGAGTGACAGAATGGAAAGGGCTGCCACTACTGCTTCTAGCTTAGAAGCAAGGCAGGACATTGGTAACATCAATAGGACCCAATCCATGGCAACACTTAATGAGCCAAGTCCTTAGGGAACTGGTTCAAGTAGTGGTCCCAGGGACCAAGATACCATATTGGGAGTGTAGATGCTCAAACTAGGTTTGAGGCTACATCTAAATAGTCCAATGATCCATCTCTCTCAAAAGTTTACACACTTAGAAGTAGATAGGACAGCATGAAACTAATGGAATTAATGGAACATTGTACAATAATGTCTGAATTGGTGAGCTTAAAAGAATAGAGAGATTTGTGAAATAAAAACAGACAGAGCGATTAAGTGAGCAAAAGAAATGAGAGATATAGTGAGATGAAAAACAGAAAGAGAGTTGTGTGATATAAAAAACAGAAAGAGTGAATTGGTAAGAAAAAGAAATAAGAGATATTATGAGCGGTAAAACAGAAAGAGAGCTTGTGAGAATCTAAATTTATGATGGAAATGCTTGTTGGAACATAATTGAAGTTGATACTGCCAGGCATAAACTTAATATTGCGAGTATTAAGTTAGTACTGCCAGACATATCTTAATACTGCTGGGTAAAGTTAAAACGGCTGGGCTTAAAGTTAGTACTGTTGGGCTAAACTTAGTACTGTTGGTTGACCGTTAGTACTATTTGAGGCATAACAAAATTTCATTAATTAAAATAGCCGTTGAGATATTTCCGCCAACTACTTTTCTTATAGGTTTCTTTGAATTGGATAAATCTTGAACTTTCTTTAATATATCAAGATTTCTTCAAGATAAATACTCAATTTTATTCAGTCGGTCCAATCAAAAACCTTAAGTACTCCATATTGTCTCAATTACCTTTACCAAACATACATACTCTCATCCATGATCATAACCCAGAACCCTACTCAAACCTTTCTCAATCGAATGGCGAATTTGGACTTCTATGACAAACACAATATGATCGCCTTCTTAAAGAAACCAGAGGGAAGTGATGGATTTCATCAAATAGTGGATTTTCTCAATTCTACTCACATTAAGTATGCTCTCACTGAAAATCCAACCATCTACGTTTTACTCATCTATCAGTTTTGGCAAACTGCTTCTGCAAGCACATCTGAGAATGAAGAGATGGAAATAACTGCTACCATTGATGGGAGAGTCAAGACTGTTACTGAAGCATCTATAAGGAGACATCTTAAGTTAGAAGACTCTGATGGTATTAGTACTTTACCTAATACTGAATTTTTTGAGCAACTTGCTCTTATGGGGTATATGTCCAATTCTGATAGATTAACTTTTCAAAAGGGACACTTTTCCCCTCAATGGAGGTTTTTGATCCATACCATTCTTCATTATTTGAGCGCTAAGAAAACTGTTTGGGATCAATTTAGTAGAAACATACCCATTGCTATCATTTGCTTGGCCACAAACAGAATTTTCAATTTTTCAAAATTGATTTTCGATGGCATGTTGAAAAATTTGGATAATCAGTCTAAATTTTTAATGTATCCAAGATTTATACAAATATTTTTGAACAAACACAAAATACAGCTTCTACCTCACAAAAGAACTTATATTGCTCCTACTCTTACTCAAAAACTTTTTGGCAATATTAGAAGGATATCTAAGGGTTATAATGGGGAGGACATCCCATTGTTTCCAACAATGCTTGTTTAGGGCCTAATTTTTTAGGGTGAAGGATCAACAGTCTCAGTTGAGTCCCATCATACACCCACCAGTGATCCATCCACCTCACAACCACCAACTTCACCACCATCTATGCAAACAACCCTTGTTGCAGAAGAGGCTGCTACCATGCCCCATGATTCACCTCTCCTAAGAGTTTACTCACTTAGAAGTGATGAGGGTAGTATGACACTTCATGAATTGACAATTCTTTATACCACATTGTCCAAGAAAGTGGAGAGTTTGGAATCCAACTTGAAGCAGACCAAACTGACATATGGTGCTGCTTACACTAAGCTTATCATGAAGGTGAAGAAGATGGAGAACAAAATTAAGTCAAGCAAAGCTAGAAGAAGGGTCAGACTTATTGTTTCAGAAGATAAAGATGACTTGGAGGATCCTTCCAAACAGGAAAGGAAGATTGCTCATCTTGATGAAGATGAGGGAATTACTCTGGTACAAATGGGTGCACAAACTCAGGGGAGGCATGAGTATGATTTAGAATCTGATTTTGAGTTTACTGCTCCTGAAGAAGTTTATAATGCGGAGCATGATATTAGTACTACTAATGTATCAGTTAGTATTGCTGGTGCAGAAGTTAGTACTGTCAGTCCTAAAGTTAAAATTGCTGCTAAAAGTTTAGTGTACATCAGAAGAAGTGCAGCAAAGAGAAAAGATAAAGGCAAAGCTATTATGAAAGAAGCTGAACTTGTTCAAAAGAAGACAAAGTTACAACTAGAGTAAGAAAGACTTGGGTATGAAGAAGCTCTGAGATTGCAAGAACAACTTGATGAAGAAGAAAGACAAAGTATATCCAGAGTTCATGAAGAAGCTAACACTTTCAATGCTGAAGAATGGGATAACATACAAGCTCAAATTGAAGCTGATGAAGAATTAGCACAGAAGTTACAAGCAGAAGAAAGAGAAAAATTCTCTGAAGCTGAGAAAGCAAGACTGCTTGTAGAAATGATAAATGAAAGAAAAAGACTGTTTGCCTAACAAAGAGCTGAAAAAAGAAGGAATAAACCTATGACTCAAGCTTAACAAAAAACTTACATGTGTAATTACATCAAGCATATGGGAAGTCACACTCTATAACAATTGAAGAAACTTTCCTTTGATGAGATCAAGGAGTTATTTGAGACTACAATGAAGAGGGTAAAAGATTTTATTCCCATGGAGAGTGACAGATCAGTTCCTAAGATATCAACTAGAAGTTCTAAAAGAACTGCAGAAACAGAACTTGAACATGAAGGGTCTAAGAGGCAAAACACTAATGAAGAACAATCAACTGAAGAGGAAAAGGAATTATCAAAAGAAGAGCTATAGAAATTAATAATGATAGTTCCAGTAGACGAAGTCTATGTTGAAGCCTTACAGGTTAAATATCCAATTATAGACTGGGAGGTTTACTCTGAAGACACAAAAAAGTATTAGAAAATTATCAGAGTTGGAAACCATACAGAAGCTTATTAGACCTTTGATGATATGTTAAAGAAATTTGATAAAGATAACCTAGATAAGCTATGGAGTTTGGTTAAAGAAAGACTCAGTTCAACATATCCTACTGATGACAAAGAAAGAACATTATGGGTTGAATTTAAGAGGTTATTTGAACTTGATACTGATGACATTCTATGGAAGCTTCAGAGGTATATGCATGATCCATTGACATGGAGGTTATATGATACATGTGGTGTTCACCATGTATCTACAAACAAAGGACATGATATTTTCATGTTGGTTGAGAAGGATTATCCACTCACAAGAGGGCTTTTAACTTTGATGATGTGTAACAAGCTACAAGTGGATCAATATTCAGAGATGGCAGATAAGCTTTTAAGGAAAATTGTCATACTAGCAAACAGATCAATATTCAGAGATGGCAGATAAGCTTTTAAGGAAAATTGTCATACTAGCAAACAGACCAAGACAGTAAAGTGTTTGGAAGCATCCTCTCTTCACAGAAGGTTTAATTCATAAACTTGATGATTTGAAGGTAATTAAGGGCTTCTACAAGTTTCTACTGCTGGTTCAACTTAGTACTGCCAAGAGAAAACTTAGTATTGTCAATCTAAGTTAGTACTGCTAGTGTTATAGTTAGTATTGTTAGTTATAATAGTTAGTACTGCTTATGTGATATGCATAAGATATATTAGGAATAGATATGCATGGTCATGTAACACGTTTTGTAAGCCCATTAGGGTTTCCTTAGTGTATAAAAAGAACCCTACGACATAAATCTAGATATCAAGTTTTATATAGTTTTCATAGTAAATATAGTTAGTTTCAAAGTTATTCTGTAATTTGATTGTGTTTAATATATTGAAAGTTTAGCAAGATCTTGTTTTACTGTTTCATTGTTCTTCTTAGTATTACAAGCTAGATTCTGCATAGTTTGTAGTATTTACAATCTTAGTTTCTACTATAGTTGTTTTGGATCTATCCAACACAACTAAGCTTTAACAAGCTAAGTAAGATCGATTCAAGTGGGATCAACAGATGATCGAGACTGGCACTCTATGCCTTGAGACTACTTATTTCAAGTAAAGTCTTGTTAGTCTCTCCATTGTATTAGTCTCCTTTATTGGTAGGAACTGTGCAGACTTTGTATATACATTTTTAATGTTTTCGTTAGTTTTTGTACGTTTTTAACGCTTTCATACGTTTTTAACGCCTTTGCCCGTTTTTACGCCTTTTTTGCGTTATCTTCTGTTTTTGTTCGTTTTTAACGTTTTTGTCCGTTTTTATATGTTTTTTTATCGTTTTTGTCCGTTTTCATACGTTTTTGCCCGTTTTCGTACGTTTTCATCCGTTTTGTATGTTTTTGTACATTTTCATCCGTTTTGTACGAATTTTAATGTTTTTGAAAGTTTTTGTACTTTTTATCCATACAAAAACGTATAAACATACAAGAACATACAAAAGCGTACAAAAACGGAATGTAAAAAAACGTATCAAAACGGTTGAAAACATATACAAATGTATAAAACGTAAAAAAATGGCATAAAACGTATGAAACGTACAAAGATCTAATATGAAAAAAAATTGACTATGAAAAGAAAATTGCTTGAAAATAGCTTCATCTAAACATATTTTCATTTTTTTTAAAAGGAAAAATATAACTCCGTCTAAATGAGTTTTTAAAATTCTCAACTATTCTCTAGAGAGGAAAAACTTTTCTCTCCTCTAGGAATTTAGAAACGGAAAAACGGGGAATTCTTGTACCAATTAAACGGCCCCTTATCTTCTCGAGTAGCAATTAACGAGGAAAAGAAAATGAAAAGGGCTAAAACTAAGTTAGAGGGTGTTTGATAGCCACTTAATAGGGTGGGTCAGAAGACGTTACTGAATCGGTCAAAGGTTATGCCTTTTGGTAGATAAAAATGGGGTACTGAGTGGGCCATTTATCTTCTGAATCGGTCATGACATAAAACTTGCTCTCCCGTTCAGAAGCAAATAATTTCTCCTAATTAACCTTTATATCCTTTTTTACCGTTGCATATTTGATCAGGTTGCTTTGTCATTTTGTGATGATCACTAAAAACAAAGTGTATATATGATGTAACGTTCTATAATATTAATTCTATTATATCATAATGTCACAACTAACACAAACTTAATAATGTATCAACAAATATCATACGACACATAAAAAAACATTAATAAGTTTCATAATATAGCTCATAAATTTTTTTCTAGATCATGTTAAGGGTTTTGCTTAAACGATTATGTTACTGTAATTTTTAGTGAGTTTGAGTGTTTAAACTTTTGAACTTTCATCGATAAATGAATTTGCATATTTAGAACTCAATGTACTCATCATTTCAGAAATCATGCAATTGAATTTTATTAGAGTATTTTATATTTATTTATCAAATCAAACAATATAGTTTGATAAAGCTTAATTTATGTAAAGGTCAAAATGGTAACTTTTATTTGTCCAAAATAATTACTTCAAACAATCATTTTCATTCATAATCATATTCATTTAGCATCCTATAATCATTCAGTGTCTTTGATTCATTCAGCGCTAATTTATATTGATTTATCAAACAACCCCTTAGTGTGATCTGGTTTATTTTTAAAGATAATTGTTTCCTCCCAAAATTGGGAGGAAAATGTTTACTCACGTTACTTTGCTTTTCTTTACTAACAAAATAATTATTATGGTCGATATAAAGTTTAAGTTGTTAGTACAAAAAGGGTACGGGAGTGAATATGAGTCTAGATCACTTGGTGGATTGGGTCGGTGAATGGGCTATGATGTAGATCTTGTACTAATCCAAGTAATGAAGAGGTGATCTGCACAAATGAGAGTAAATCGTTAGCCTTACCGCAGGGCAGATCCCGCGATTAAGCTTAGGCGCGAGAGTAAGTATACATGTTTGTCAGAGAATCAGAAAATGTCAGAGTATATGTTAGCCTCAATTTATTGAGTCGAACAAGGAAGCTCGGTCACTCAACGATGGAGCTTCGGTCTTTAATTAGTTAATGTTGTAATAAAATATTATCAGGAATCGGGCTCGATAGTTAATCTAATATTGTATATGTTTTGGGTTTAATCCCAAGTAAAACCCGAGCCCGGGTCCTAGTTAAATATCCCACGCGTCGTAGGGATATATATATATAGATATTTTCCTAAGAAAATATCTAAGAATCTAATCTCTCACAAATATCTTTTTTTCTAAATCAAAATTTCTATATTTTTCTCTCATCTCTCCCTCTTCTCTCTCTCTCTAAACTAATCATCTCTCTTTCTCCTTTCTTGTTTCGATTTGTGTTGTGATTATATGAAGTGAAGTGTTAATCGGGTTCCTACAAATGGTATCAATCGCCTCGGGTGGGTTTAATGATTTGTTTTGTGGTCATTTTTTTATCTTATTATTCGGCATCTTTGTTTTTTTTATGATTCGGCTTATTCAAAGTATCTACACACTTTGGTCAAAGTTATGATTCGGATATTTCATTGTTCATATTGTTCTCGTCTTTTTTTGTTGGGTTAAAATAAACAAAACATCAAACTAGTATTTTCTTTCTTACATACCAAAAAGTTTTTTTTTCTTTTTCTCTTCAAACAAAAAAAAACGCTTCATAGCTTATTGTGGGTTAATAACATCTTTTCAAAGCTTATTTTTTTTGAGGCTCGAAACAAGAACAAACAAGGCTGAAACGAAGAGAAGAACAAGGTGCGGTCAAGGTGTTTGATATATTGCTTGAACCGAACGAGCATCAAACCAACATCCGCAGATCTAGCAACTTTTCAAACAGAACCGAACTAGTCGAAAACTTGTACAACCGAACGAGTGGAAAAGTTTTGAGCCGAACGAGTGAAAACTCAAGGACCGAACGAAGTAAACACTTGATCATCGAACAAGTAACAAATTCACAAGAGCCGAACGAGTGCAAAAAACTCAAGGACCGAACGAGTCGCAAAAAAACTCAAGACCGAACGAGTGTAAATACACAAGGACCGAACGAGTGGAAGACGAACGGAGTAAAAGTACACAAGAAACGATCGAGTGAAATCCCGACGAGTGCTTTACCAACTCAAAAAAGTCGATCGGGGTGATTCTTCTTTCACCGAACGAGTGAAAAATTTCTTGGACCGAACGAGTGACAAATCTCAAGGACCGAACGAGTCAAGTTTGTCGAGCACCGAACTAGTCAAAAACCCTTTATGAACCGAACTACATCAACCACGGACAAAATCTTCACGTTTTAAACAAATTTTCGGTTTTCGGTTTCGAGTATCGGTTGACTACACGACTTATAACTTAGACCGTTGTGTTCGTGATTCGTTTTCGATCAACGTGGTATATTTACTTTTAACCGACGATAACCGTCTCATCCCGTACGATTAAAAGAACACACGTTGCATTTTCTATATCTTTTCAAATTGTAGAAGAAGTGAAACAGGAGGGAACACGTTTTTTTATTAAGTATAATTCGAAATTTACAAGTTAAGCCCCTCAACTTCTAAACAATATCCATATTTAATATTTAGATTTTACTTAGTTTACTATTAACCCTTTCTTTTTTAAGCAAGTTTAAATATAACCTTTTACTTTCAAACTTTTTCATTTTTTTTTCACTTTTAAACTTTTAATTTTTGTTATTTTTTTTAGTTTTACATTTTAGTTTTCACAATTTTCAATTTTAGCCCTTTCGTTGTAAGAAATTTCACCGCTCATCGTTTGAGCTCACAAATCGTTTACAAAAGTTCAAGTTTTTCAACAACAACAACGATTTCACCAACAATAATTCTATTTTTACGGTTTTCTTGATTTAGTAAAATCCCGCGAAATACTCTTGTATTTTCTCGGTTTAGTCAAGACTTGTAAAATCCCGTAAAATAGTTTTCCACAACAACAATCACATCCACTTAAGATCCAACAAAATCTTTCACACTTCATATTTGATAACTATTCATTCATCATGTCTACTCCAGTTAACACATCCTCAACAGAAATTCCAGTTGAAATTTCAGTTGTCAAGCAGAAATACGATGGGGGAATAAAAACGGGGGGGGGGGGTTAAGTCAAAAAGAGTCTGTTAACTAGGTCACAATTTGAAGGTCAACTCAAAGAGAAAAGTAAGGGTTTTTTCGGATTTAAAAGGTGAAGGAAAGCTTGACACGATGAAGAAATGGACAAACAAATAAAGTTTTTAAATGAAATTCTTTATAAACGCAATCAGTCAATTCAGACCATTCACATGTTAGCACCCAAATGCGCAACGTATAATGGTAGATCAACCTTTGCTAATCCAAAGTACCTCAAGATAGCTCAATCTGAAAAGCCTCGTTTGTATGAGATCCCATATGATACTTCTGATCCTGCAAACAGATTTTGCCCCAATGGGGAAGAGACAGTGACTCTTGAAAAGGAGAGTAGATCAAAATTGGATAAAGACAAAGTGAAACCATATGATTACACATATCAAAACAGTCTTTATGAAACTTTCAAACCACCATCCAAAACCTATCTTGATCAGTTGGAACGCGCTAAAGAAGTTAGGAAGACAATGTGGAGAAAAACGTTTGTTAGGACAAAGCCAAACATTGCTAAAAACCTGGCCTTTCTACCCATTTCTAAATCCATTAGTAAAAGTAGACAACTTTATAACGAAATGACAAACAACTTCAATCATTTTAGAACAATTTGTCAACAAACTTGGTCTAATCATACTAATAGTGCATTTCCTAACCCAACTGCTAAGAGTATGGAAGTTTTGATCAAAATCTTATTAATGCCTCTTTCAGACAAAACTATACTAGACAGTCATTGTTTTGTTCATGAACTAAAAAAGGAAATGCATGACGATTTGGAGTACGTTAAATCCCTTGAAAAGGAGATGGACGAACTTGAATCAGAAAAGGCTGATTTTTCAAACATATATGATCTACTTCTCGAAGAGTGTGTGTCTAAAGATGTTACATGTTCGTATTTGCATTCTCTGTCTGATTTAAATGCTAATACTGAATTACAATGCTTGTATCTTCATAAAGTCAAAGAATGTGAATGTCTTGCACAAAAGCTTTCGAAACAAACTGAATCTGTTGATAACGAAGTTCATAATAAGCTTTTAAAGAGTTTTGCTAAACTTGAAAAACACTCGATTTCTCTTGAACTTTCTTTACAACATTGTAAAGACAATGAAAACAACCCAGTTTGCAAAGAAAATGGCTTCAAATATATTTCGAAAAGAACGTACAAATCATGAAATACAAGATTAGAAAAGCTCAAATGCAAGACAAGACATGGTGGAAAAGAGTAAAGAAACTCATTCTGGTAACAAAAGTAAAGTCTGTGTAAACTCAGTTTGATAAAACCATCTGTAGTTTCGACAACCAAATGCACAACGGATTCCAAAACCATACAGTTTTAGGAAAACCAGACACCTTTTTCAAATTCTCCCTTAATGATAAGTATTCAAACGAATAAGTCCGGTTTAATAAAACTAATGTGTCGGATGGTTTTGTATTAAACCAGTCACTCAACAGAATTGCCTCAGAAAAAAAACCAAGCGTTCGAAACACAAATGTGCTTAAACAGGAATGTTTAGAATTAGCCTCTAACCACAACACAAACTAGAACACCCACAGTTGCCTCATGCTTACTAGAATACTAATCCTCACATGTCTAAATCGACAGGTAGTTAATTCACACTACTAGTGTTAGCAGACCACAGCTTAAGTGCTATCAAGTTAAAGATAAGGTCGTGCCAAACAATAGTCATGTGAAGTTTCAAAAGAAGGAAGTAAAAGACCATCATAGGATTTTTAGTATTTCTAAGAAAACAAAGTCTATAACTGCGTGTAATGACAGTTCAAACTCCAGAACTTCAAAGTGGAATGCTGTTAGTGCGAATGTGGAACATGTGTGGTTTAATTCTAATCTGATGCTTGTGTTTCTCGATACATTGAAAGACGTGAATGCTAGAACAAAGAACCTACTGTGAAGTGCCAATTAGTGCTAGTAAAGCCAAGAGAAAAGCGAACAAATCTGTTTGCAACACCCCATAATGAAAATAGTTGCATCAATACCACTATTCAAAAATCCAAGAGTTACATAAGTAGTTACTATGAGAATACAAATCAGAATGGAACTGGATGGTATAGCTAAGAGATTGTCCAATCAGGTTATACATACACAAAACCACTTAGGACCAAAAAGATATTGATTGCCTAAGATTAGGAAAGCTGATGAATCAACAATCTAGTCACCTCCCCCACTATAGACATTGTCCTAGGATAACTAAAGTCTTGAATATATCAAATATCCTTAGGATCCAATTTTGGTCTAATGTTCCATCTGACCTCTAATTCTCTTTGCAGATATGTACAACTCATCCTCTTTCATTGTTGACTCTAGATCCCGAAGCACATGACGGGCATCTTAAGCTGTTTGTAAATTTGTGGAGAAATTTCTGGGTACTGTATCTGTTTTTGAAAATGATCAATTTGCATCCGATTCTTGGTTATGGAGATCCGATTTCAAGAAAATGTGGATGATCAAACGGTTTAATTACCGTCGAAGGCCTAATCACAATATATTCTCGTTGGTCAATTATGTGATGCTGATTTGGAGGTTGCATTAGGAAATCTACTTGTTATGTGAGAGATGGTTCAGGGAACGAGTTTACAACTGGTAGTCGTGGATCTTCTCTACATAATTATCTCTTCAGGAAACAAATTCATCAACTCTAATCTGTTTCTTGGCTAAAGCTACACCAACTCAAGCATGGTTATGGCATTGAAGGCTTTCTCATCTTAACTTCGATTACATCACCTTACTCTTAAAGAAAGATGTTGTGACAGGCTTCCTAAGTGAAATATGTCAAGGATCAACTATTTTCGTCTTGTGAAATGAGTAAAGCAAAAAGAAGTTCATTCAAGACAAAAGCAGTTCCTAGTTCTAAATGGAAGGCTAAATTCTTCACCATGGAACTTGTGTGGTCCAATGCGAGTTTGCAAGCATAAATGGGAATAAGTATATTCTGTGTGATAGTGATGTGCTTATTCAAGAAAACATTTGGACTCTTTTTCTAAAACGATCCATGGATTGAAACACCAGAAGATTCTCAAGAGACTTACTCACGATGATTCAACGCAATCGTCAATCTCAAGTTATTCTGTCCGTACTGACAGAGGCACCAATTCTTGAACAAGACCACTCCATGCTTAAATTTCAAGAGAAGAAGGCAATTGAACATAAAACTTCCCACTCCTCGAACCCCTGAACAGAACGGCGATGTCGAAAGACGGAACCGTAACACTTATAGAGGCTGGCACGCGAACGATGCTTTCAGCTTCTAAGCTTCCATTATCATTTTGGGCTGAAGCAGTTGCAACCGCATGCTATACTCAGAACAGATCAATCATCATATCCACTCATGGAAAGACGGCATATCACATCATAAATGACAGGAAACCTTCAATAAAACATCTTCACATCTTTGGTTGCATTTGTTTACATACTAGAGATGTGGAAAAATCTGGATCAAGATTGAAATGAAAAACGGGTGGATCCAAGTGTCATGGGTGGGATATTCTACTCAGTCGAAGGGATATCGTGTTTACAACAAGAGAACACGCTTAATAGTTGAGTCCATTCATATCAAGTTTGATGAAATCAAAGAAATGATGTCTGATCACAACAGTTCAGACCTCGTACCACAATGACAAGAGATGTCTGTTGAAAATGTCTCTTCATGTTGCCTCGTTCCCAAGACAAAAGGCAATCAGATTATGACAACATCTGACCGTGCCCCCAAGAACAAAATGTTGTTCCTTCGCAGAGAAGACAAATCGTCACATCCAAGGGTTAAATTTCTCCTTCAGTCCTTCACTTTAAAGAATAATACAATCCAACACATGATCAAGCTGAGGAAAACAACCAATGATCAAGCGACCGAATGCATCATTTTCAAGAAGCTGAATTATCAATCCTTTTTGTACACGTGTACAAGAAAATTGGTGAGTCCTTCCTCGACCTAACATGATAATACCGATGTGCATTTCTCATTACAACCACAATTCATGATTATCGATGGACCATAGATCATCTCATAAAGAACAGATTCGGGAAATCCAACCATTCCATGTTAAAACAAGACGACAGCTTGCCACAGATCCCTGAAATATTATGTTGCGCACTCACGGTGAGTATTGTTGTGAACCAAAGAACAATAATGAGAGCAATGGCAGATTCTGCATGGATCGAAGCAATGCAGGATGAACTTCATCAGTTCGACAGACAAAATGTCTGGGAACATAGTCCGACAAACCCCATTGGCAAATATTTATAAATCTAAAGTGGTTATGGCTAGAACAAGAATGATGAAGATCAACTGTAATTCGCAACAAAGCACGAGTTGTTGCTAAAGGTTAATGCTCAGGAAGAGGGTAATAGATTTTGAAGAATCATTTGCTCAGTTGCTCGCTTGAGAAGCATTCGGATATTTGTTGTCCCCACCGCAGCACACAAGTCTTTTTCCAATCTATCAGATGGACGTGAAAACGGCATTTCCAAAATGGCCCACTGAAGGAGGAGGTTTAAGAGTTGCTCATGCCAGAAGGGTTTTTCGTTTGATCCAGATCATCTAAAAAAGTCAACCCTTCTAATGAAATGCTTAGAGATGGAATTAAAGCAAGACACCAAGAGCCTGGTACGATTGAACTATCAAACTTCCTGAGTGTCCAAAGGCTTTACTAAAGGTACAATTGACCCAACTGTTTCAGATACCAAATACGGGTAGGATATTCCAACTTGGTGGCAGATTTACGTTGATGACATAATTTTTGGATCGACAAATCCTAACATCACCGCAAAACGATTTGAAAAATTAGTGCACAGTAGAATTGAAATGTCTTATGGGGGAATGAAATTCTTTTAGGACATTCAGCCCACCAAGTCCCCCAAAAGGTATTTTTATCAATCATGCCAAGTACGCTTTAGAGAGTCTGAAAAAGGCACATATGGTACTAACTGTCACTCCATTGTTACACCATATGTGCTACTAAACCCAAACTATATGTAGATTTGAGGTAGAGAAAACCCGTAGACCAATCTGATTATCGTATAAAAATGGGGTCACTTATGTACTTGAACACGTTGTAACATACTTAGAGCAAGCAAATATGTCTATTATCACGTTATCAAGCACGACCAACTCAAAGCACCTCAAGGAGGTTTTTTTTTATTTTTTTTTTTTTAAAAGAATCTTAAATACCTAAAGGTTACCATTAACATGAGACTCTGGTATCCAAAGGATTCCTGGCTTTGAAACAACAGCAGTTTTCAGACTCTGATCCAAGCCTGGGATGCCTTGATACTCGGAAAAGCACTTCTGGAGGGATACAGTTCCTTGGTGATAAACTTGTAAGCTGGATGTCAAAGAAACAAAACTACACTGCGATGTCTTCAGCATAGGCAGAGTACGTGGCGTTATCTGCAAGTTATGCTCAGGTAATGTGGATGAGGACACAACTTCAAGATTATGGCTTCAACTACAACAAAATACCATTGTACTACGACTCTCAGTCAGCCATAGCAATCTCATGCAACCCAGTACAACATTCGCAGACAAAGTACATCCATACTTGGTATCATTTCATAAAGGAATAGGTTGAAAATGGTATAATTGAATTATATTTTATCAGAACGGAATACCAATTAGCTGACATGTTTTACGAAACCCTCCTTAGGATCGGTTTTAAGTATCTTGTTAGAAGGATTGGTATGAGATGTTTGACTCTAGCGGAACTGGAGGTTCTGACAAATGAGTCTGCTTGATATCATCATCAAACATCACCATGTACATATTTTTGAGAAAAGGAAAATACAAAAATATAAAACTCCGAAAAGAAAATACAAAATCATAAAATCAGAAAATTTCCAAAAAGAATCTTCTCGACATGTCTCTTGGAACCATAACAATTACGTGCTTTAGAAATGTGATTAACATTGAACTGGTGTGTAATGAAGTTCGAGCGAGAGTTCAAATAGTTTCAAAAACATGTCATTTCTAATTTTCTAAATGGCTTAGTGCAAATGTCAGTAACAAAACCCGACTTCAAATAAAGAAAGAGTTTATATCTTACCTCACAACGAGAAAATAACGTTTCTGGGGGGTGTCTTGAGCTGTTCTTACAAGACCATTCAATATCTTTAGCTCAAGAAAAAAGGTGATAGTGACGTTTCAGTTCGCTTTCCCTTACCGATAGAAGAGAAAGTCCTCTAACATTTTTGTTTTTCAAAAAGTTGAACTTAATTTGTCAAGAACTTCTCAAATGACAATTTCCCAATACTTTCGAAAATGCGTGTTCAACACTCCAACCCTCACAAAATGTTTTCAAAAGACCAAAACAAATCTTCAATTGGTCCTATTTTTTGAGTGGGGAAGTTTTTCGAAAAACAAAGTTTTAATGTTCTTGGATACAATCATCAAGAACGACCATTCTTATGTATTCAAAACATTATCAAAATTGTCCCAAACCATTCAGCTGACCATATTTTCTCCCACAGATTTTTCAAGACATATTTTAATCACAAGGTATTTCAAAACTAAGTGTTTATTATTTAAAATAAGGGGGAGAAAATGTAATAAAATTTGATCCCAATTCGACTCATGTGTGAAGAAAAGGTTTTATGGTTCGATCTTATACCCAACAACATCTTAATTTCATGACGATTCTGAAGTCATAAGGTGGTTAGGTTAGGAATCAATCCTATGATCCAACCAGAACCGGAGGATCTACCCAAGGATAATCCAAAGTTAGAAATAGCAGTCCTTAGGTATGATTGGAGATGAATGTATATGGGAATAATGCCGACTAAGATTGAGCTAACACTGGAACAATCACAACAAGGTGTTAGTAATGACGTCTTGGTAAGCATTGAAGGCGTTGAAGAATTAAAAAGAAATGTATGGATAAAGGGTCTAAACAAAGAAGCCCTCCACACAACTTAAGGCAGAAACCGGGTCAATACATATGCTGTCAGAATCACAAGTTGATTGCTGACATTGAAAACGACATCAATGAACCATTGATGCAGTCGATAGGAATGCACAACCCTTCCCAGCCATTCGGGTTTCTCTCAACAGAAACTTGTCTCATTTGTCACGGAGATACATACGTTATCTATTGACATCTCATTCCGAGATCGTTGATATTGAATAGGTGGCAAACTGCTCCAGCCTCCGAGTACTAAAACCAAAATGCACTAATCGAGTCTAGAGCCAAGAGATCAATCAAAATCTCGTTAGGACACATTCCATTTCAAACACTTGTTGAACATCATCAGGTTCACAAGCTGTTATCAAGAGTCCTACGCAATATCATTGTGATATTTGCCAGAACATTCAGAGTGATACTCTTTAGTATTCACAATGACGAATGGAAATCCTTCCAGTGTCATCATCAAACAGCACTGCGGTAGGTGACTTGCGAGATTCTATATGAATCAAACTTGTGACAACTGGATATCGATTTGGTCCAGTAAATGAATTGACGGTTGATGAATTTTGATAAAAACATGACACTCTCGATGTGTTACAAAAACACTTTAACGAGTGACACGTCGATTGATTTTCAAATCAATTTTCTCGTTTATCACTAACGTAAACCTGCAGGTCAAACGGTGGTAACGGCAACCTCAATCCCATTCAAATGCTCAATCTACAAAGACATACTATCTAGAAAGCTCAAGATTGAAAGACAAAGACTTCCGCTAACTCTGATTTAAAGCTTTCAAGATAATGCAAAAGTATGAGCATGTTGGTCAAAGACATAAGATCGCAAGATGGCAAAGACGATAAAGACAATGACAAAGGCTCAAAGTCAAGATCGCAAAGCATGAAGGAACAAGCCTACAACATATAACGAAGACAAAGACCAAGAACACTCGAGCTTAAACGACAAAAGCAATCTCACTGATCTCATGAAGGAGTGTCATCAATGAACTCACTTCGGGGGAGATTGTTAGCCTCAATTTTATTGAGTCAATAAAGGAAGCTCGTTCCCGTGTTCAAGACCTCACTTCGGGGGAGATTGTTAGCCTCAATTTATTGAGTCAAACAAGGAAGCTCGGTCACTCTACGATGGAGCTTCGGTCTTTAATTAGTTAATGTTGTAATAAAATATTATCGGGAATCGGGCTCGATAGTTAATCTAATATTGTATATGTTTCGGGTTTAATCCCAAGCAAAACCCGAGCCCGGGTCCTAGTTAAATATCCCGCGCATCACATTAAATGCGTAGGGATATATATATAGATATTTTCCTTTTGAAAATATCTATTCTCATAAATCTAATTTCTATCAAAAAATCTAATCTATCTTTTCTCTCATCTCTCTCTCTTCTCTCTCTCTCTAAACAATCTTCTCTTTTCTAGTTTCTTGATTGAATCGTGTTATAAAGTGTTAATCGGGATCCTACAAAAACGCAATGAGACAAAACACAACCTTCTAGGCAAAATGCAATGAGCAAAACGCAACCTTGAGACAAAACGCAATGAGCAAAACGTAACATTCTAGGCAAAACGCAATGAGCAAAACGCAACCTTGAGACAAAACGCAATGAACAAAACGCAAGATCTTCTAGGCAAAACGCAAGATTTGTTGCGATTTGGGCAGCATAACGTTGAGATTTACTTTGATAAAGGGTCTTCAGTAGGCAAAACGCAATGACCAAAACGCAATGAGAGCAAAACGCAATGACCAAAACGCAGTGAGAGCAAAACGCAATGACCAAAACGCAATGAAGAACACCCTTTCAGTTAGACAAAACGCAGCCAAGAAAAAATCTTCAAACTTTCTTGAAAGCTACGAAATGATGTTAAAACCACCTAGTAATGATGCAAGGGATAGATCTAAGCCCGAAAGTACAAATCTTTAACACTTTTAACCACAAACAAAGATCAATCTTTGATTTTTCTTGCTATTTTTTTTCGAACAAAAAAAATAAAACAACCCACGAATTTTGATTACTTTGAACCACAAATCAAACACGAATCCACCCTTGAAGCTCTGGTACCAATTGTAGGATCCCTTTAACACATACACTTCATATCATACACGGATCTAGATCAAGAAATATAGAAAGAGAGTGAGATGATTTCCTAGAGAGAGAAAGAAGAGAGAGTGAGATGGGAGAGAAAATAGAAAAATGAAATGTTTATTATGAAATCAACTTGTTTCTTTTCCTTGGTGGAAAAGGTATATATATACCCCGACACTTAAAGTGATGTTCGGGATATTTGACTAGGACCCGGGCTCGGGTTTTACTTGGGATTAAACCCAAAACATATACAATACTAGATTAACTATCGAGCCCGATTCTCGATACTTTCCTATTACAACGTTAACTAATTGATTGACCAAGACTAAAATACATAATGGACGAACTTCATGTTCGACTCAATATTTTGAGGCTGAACAAAATATATATATAAATATATATATATAATATATATATATATATATATATATAATATATATATATATTTCTTAAACTTTAATACCAAATAATAGAGAATACTTCTTTAGGAAAATTGTAAGTGTATAAATAATGAACTAAAATTATTGATATCGTGACATACTTAAAATTATGATTTAAGTTTAATTTTCGAAGAGAGCACGTATTATTAATCCGATTAGAGGCTTATGGGAGAGAAAATTCACAAACTACACTTATGAGCTCTTAAGATTTACAACTAATCCTTGTTTAGCATTCAACTCATAATTAACTCTATCATTTTTCGTTCTTCGTAAATTTCACGAAAAGCTTAGTCCTAAAAGTTAAGAAACAAGCAGAGCACAACACGCTCGATCAGTCAAAAATTTATTCTTTTTCTACCCCAGAAAGTCAAAATTGTGACAAAACACTTATTTTGTTTCTTTGAAATTTTTGAAATTTTTTCATTTTTTTGGTATTTTTTGGTGGTAAAAACTGGATTACGCGAAAACAACGACTTACCTCACAATGCTAATCGATAGCATCCCCCAAACTAGAACTAAACCATAGTCCATAATGTTGTAAGAAGGGTCTACAGACGTAAATCCTAAGCCGTTTATTAAGAATGCTTCAGGAAGATAAACGGTAGTCGGATAAATTTGGGGGATAGAAGAGAGAGAGCCGCAAGAAGTGTGGCAGCGGAGGTCAGTATGTGTCAGTAGGAGGCTAGCTGTGTGGGAGTAGGTGAGAGATCTGTGCGGGAGGTAGCCTGCCACAGGCGGTGTGCAATACGGAGAACCTTCCGAAGTTCGTGGTCGAATAGCCTAGGGAGCATACAAGACACACAACATAAAACAAGAAAAAAGGAGAAGTGCGATGCCACCTCAACAGCCAGCCGAGGAACGCGTGCTGATTCAGAGCGATTCGCACTATATAAGAGCGAGTGCTGTGCGGTAGTGAAGATGCATGGGTTTTCCGACGCCGGGAGCGAGAGTGCCCTTGTTAGAGTCCGTGAGGCGTTGCTGCACACTGGCGGCCGAGCCCCCTCCATTATCTCGAGAGGTACAATAGAGCCCTATTAGGGTGGATACGGTTAGGCAAGGTGGGGAGAGCAGCGAAACATCTAACACACGATGTCCTCATCTATAAAGCAGAAAAATCTCCAAAATTCCCGGGCTTTCAAAATTTAATGACTTTGAAAGCTTTAGGCCTTGATGAGATAATTCCGGAGAAGAAGGTATTAACTTCTTTAGTAAGTTAGAATCCGAGGTTGAAAACTTTTCTCATTTTTGGATGAAAACGAGAGTAGAGTTTCAGACCCGGGAACTTCTTTGTGGAAAGGAAGTTCATAAAGAGGAGGATTAAAATCCTCAAGAATTAAAGAAGCATTAGTGGCCTTCTTTACATTCTTTTCCATTGTTGCACAGTTGGTGACTTCAAAA
The DNA here is from genome assembly GCA_026074375.1 of Tanacetum coccineum. NCBI lineage: Eukaryota > Viridiplantae > Streptophyta > Magnoliopsida > Asterales > Asteraceae > Tanacetum > Tanacetum coccineum. Next base: position 70,176 of record BQNB010006098.1, on the reverse strand, counting down.
TGGTTTCATGATGAGTATACCCAATTAAATACCTTTGTCCACGTTATTGGTCGAAGGAAAAGCAATCAACCTCGAAAAAATGCCTCATAGAAAACGAGTCCCACACTCGGGAAAAGAAGGAAAATCACTTGATTCCATGTTATGAAGTTAATCAATCAAGATTTTAGCATCTATTTAGACGTCTCTCCTTGAATGTCAATGGATCAACATATGTATTTATCATTAACGGACTCATGATCAAAGAGTTCAACCATCATAATCATCCATAATGGGCGGGGATGGAGTGAATCAAGAGCATGTTTCATCGGTGAATATCTCAGAAATGGTATCAACAAGATTGTTATCAGGAGAACTTTTATCAATCGAATCTTCGAGAATAGACTCCATTTCCTCGATAAGATCATGGTTAAGCAAATACTCTATTTCTCGAAGATCGGATTCGGCATCAAAGGAAGGTAATCATTTTAAGGTGGAAATCGAAATTAGCGAGTTCATCGGGCGAACTCCTCAAGATAATAGTCGCTATTCCTTAGAATCGGAGACTAAGTGAAGAAGAAGTGGTACTGCCACTTAAAGGATTATCATGAATATCGTGAGGAGATCTATAGGTTTTATCAAGATTTAGCAAGTTCTTAATAATTCCTCCCTCTGGATCAAAGATATCATCATTAACTTTCGGTGAAGTTAAATCGGTATGAGAAGTGAGAGAAGAAGTGGGATTGCCACTTAGATGATTTATTGTAAACAAATCTTCAAGAATTTCCTCATGTGAAACATTGTAGATATCAATCATGTTGATTGATTATTGATGAGGTTGGTTTGAATAGCTTGAAGTGTCATGTCTCATATTCAAGATTAATCTTTCATCACCGTCACAGAGAATCATTTCTTCTCCGTGAACGTCAATCAAAGCACCAGCGGTCCGTAAGAACGGTCTTCCCAAGATGAGGGGGGCTCGAGGATCACTCTCATAATCAACGATGACAAAATCAGCGGGAAATGTGAACTTTCCAATCGAAACAAAGACATCTCTTGCAATTCCAACCGGAGTACAAATCTCCCGGTTAGCAAGTTCAAGGGTCATTCGGGTAGAAATAAGCTCGGGTAAACCTAACTTTTTCCAAACCGAAAGTGGCATCAAGTTGATGCTACACCTAAGATTGCAAGGGCTTGCACTATCGCTCACTACAACACACAAGGAATGATAAATTTCCCAGGGCTTCTCCAGAGTTACTCATAACTTCTTTAGATAACCGCTGAGCCAATTTTCATATGAGGGGTGTATTTTGCTAGCTCTAAAAGTTTCTCCTTATTGTAAAGGAGACTTTAAGTCATCATTTTGGTATTCGGGATTCGTAACCAAAGCATCGTGCAGGAGAGATGTTATGTGATTTGTTTGAACATTTGCCAAAATTTGTGAATTTGGATTTCATCTTTCTCTTGCCGTTTTTCTTGGTTCATTCTTGAAGGATAAGGGATATGAGGGTGATGAGGATCCCTTTGGTGCACCACAAAATTTCTTTGTGAAGGAGGTTTAGCTTTTTGGACAGAGGATGTTTGACTTATAATGGTAACTTAACCCATTTTTTGGGTCCGTTAAAGCCACTCTACACGTATCATCCTCACAGGATTTATATGAATGATGAGCATAGGAAACGGAAGGCCATCAAAACAAGACCAACTCGATGGTAATGCTTTTTAATTCACCTTCGGGTTAGAAAGGTGTGCTAGTGAGAGATCCGTACCCTAATTAGAAGCTTGTGTTCATTGAAAAAAAATTAGCCATCATTACTTAAGCTCTTTGGTTTTGAGTTAGGACTGAAGCTTGAATCGAAGAGTTTGCATTTTCATTTCATAACTCATTTTTCACAATGTTAATTTGAGGCAGCTGGCTTTATATTAACATCATTTATCCTTAATTTTTCCAACTCACTTAAAGGAACAACTGCTTTGTATGAGTATTGAGCTTGGATAATTAGTATTGAATGATTAAAATTGTATCCTCGTTTCTCAATTGAGGTTGCTAAACTGGTATTGAATATTTATCTCTGTTGGTTAGAGCAAAACCCGATGGTCTAGTTTGATTAGCCACACCTGGAGGACGATAACCGGAATTACCCTGATTGTAGTTACCCGCGGCTGCTAAAACGTATCCTTGAATCCCGAAAAGTGTTGCCATCGGTGGCGAGACACTGATAATAAGGATGAGCATGCTCTCACCGCACGTAACACAAATCTCCTCAATAGCCTTTACGAAGCTGAGGTGGATGTTTTAGAATTAGCCGTCATGGCGGTAGTCACAGAACTCGTTTGCTGATTTACTGTATGAGTATGTTTGGCTAAATCAGAGGAAGAAGAAGAATTAACATCACTTGATTTCACTTGAGAAACAATCGATTTGTTTCGTGAATTGCGGACCTTGGATTTGTTTTCGATATCGTCAACACATCTCGAGTACTTCTTTCCAAAAGATTACCACCGGCGACATAATTTAAAGAAACTGGTCGGATGGGTTAAGGCATTGTAGTGAATGTATCAAGTTGGTGCAATTACCCCGGTAAAACCATGACTGAGGTCATGCACGAAGAGATCTTATGTAACTGTCTCATGCCTCATTAAATGATTCCCTAAAACATATGTTCAAAGTGTAATTTTCCATTTCAAGATTTGTCGTTCTATGAGGTGAGGTACAGAATACATTGATTGCAAAAGGAAAACCACGAACATCCCCAGTGAGAATATCACTAGGGGATCACTATTTATAAGCCAACTGACGGTCTGCCCTCTACAAGATATAATTGCAAAAGCATGAGCTTCAACTCTATAGACTGGCACCTCCTAGTAATATGTATATGTGGGTGTTTTATTATTTTCAAAACCCCACGGAAGTGGTTCATGAGGATTTGTCCCTTACTCAAGTCTCAAAGACAGGTCCACAAGTCATCATATTAATGAGACTAATGCTTGATCTCGAAATGCTCACAAGAATTGGGAGGAACCACAAATTTCCCTCTGCATACCCCGTTAGGTTCGACAAGCAATTCCGCCATAGTACATTGATCGGCCATCGTAGCTATGGGTGATTCTTCAAGAGCAGAAAGTTTGCGTTATTTGATACACTAAGGTAACGATGATTTTGATTTGAAGTCGTTGGAATAGTGAGAAGAATCCTCAACTAGATTCAAAGAAGAGCGAGTGCGCATGCACTAAATACAAGAACAACACAATATTTTTGGTAACCGGATGTTAAAAGTCCACGGTAGCTCTTTAAACTACTCACAAGAGAGCGGAAGGAATTAGCACGCCGAAGCGATTTAAAAGCGTTCTTCCTTTTTGGGCGATGTTCCTTGGATCAAGCCCGCCTTATACCCTCCTTATAGTTTGGTAATTCAAAGTTGAGCCTGATGTATAACCGATTAACAACAGATTTGTTTTGTTGGTTTTTCAATTTTTTGGTACTTTCAATACTTTAGGAAAAGTATTGTTGGTATTTTTTTAATTTTTTATAGTAAATTTTTTTTCACAAACGGAAAATGATAACTTTACGAGGAAGGGTCTTCAAAAACTAATCTTCAAACGAAACACGATAATCGCACACACCTCCCCGGCAACGGCGCCAAAAATTGACTCGTCCTTTTTAGTATATATAAATATAATAAATATATAATATAAATACGTAATAAGGATAAGATCAATAATAAGAGAGATAAGTATTCCGTAAGGCTTTTAAAGAGACTTCACTTTTATCCAAAGCAAAACCCTAAAAAAACCTCCCGGGTCGTTTCCCAACGAGGTGCGAATTGAGAATCGGGTTTACGTTTGTGATCGCGTTTTTGAATGGTTTTAAAGTTTTTGGGTTTGAATTCTAATTCTACTGATAATAAGCAAAGAAAAGTAAAGAAAACCTAAAAACGAAAGCAACTAAAGCTTAAAACACTAAAAATGAGAACGGGATTCTAATCTCGTTCTTTAAAAAATCGAATTCTACAAAATTAACCCTACAAATGCAAATTTAATTTTCATAAGTCCTATTTGATAAAAGAAAATTTTCTAAAAAAGAATTAGATTTTTTTACTTTTATTTTTTTTATTATGAATTAAAAACGGATTTTATATATATTAAATATAAAAAAATACTAAACGAAATTGGAAAATTTTGAAAAAATGCAAGAAAATACTTTAAGCTATGAAGAACCTAGGAAAAATACAAACTTGGACAAACAGCTTATAAATAAGCGTAATAAGCCACAAACTGCAGAAAAGCTTAAGGGCTAAAAAAGCCTTTAAAAACAAACCACTTGGTACTTATAAACGAAAAAATCCCAAGGCTCAGCGGTAAAGATGTGGCGAGGATTGGTAGAGGTTGGTTGAGGTTGAGGGTTCGAGCCTTGCTCACCCTTAACTTTCCAATTTCCCCGTTTTTTATTTTTGGCCAAAATTTTTTTACCAGCTTATAAATAAGCTATAAAGCTACAACTTTTGTGAAGACAAAATTTTTATATCTTAAAAATAAGCTCAGAATTAAGCTGAAAAAGTGACAGATTACTTAACTAAACTAAAAGACCAACACTAAACTGTTAAGCTATTTTAAGACTGAAAAAGTAATTACAAAGCACAAATAAGCTAACTCGGGTACTATTCTACTCCTAATAAATAATTATAAACTAAATTAAGCCGAGATAACAATAAGCAAAGTACAGAAAAGGGCTAAATAAGCTAATAGTTTTTGGTTTTTTTGAAACTAAAGCTAAGTGACCTAGTGACTAAATAGTTTGACTTTTTAAGGCAAAATAAGCTAAGGGAAAACAAAGATAAGCTAAAACAGATAAGCTAATACACCTATTAAGCAAGTAGAAACAAAATATAAGGAAAAAAAAAAAAAATAAGAGATAAGCACAAAAAAGGCAAATAAGCTATAAGCTAAAAATGCATACCAAACAGCCTAGGGACAACTTTTGGGCTTATATATTAAGCCCAAAGTTGTGAACCTTTGGCTTAGATTGAGATATATATACAAGAATCTCATTTCAAAACACATGTTTTGAAAATCAAATAAGCTAGGAAAAGGTCAATTGAAAAGTGCTTGTTGGCTCAGTACCTGCTGAGTGTTGGTTTTCTTTAAAAACAACTAGGCTATATAGCCTATAAAATAAGCTAGAAAAATAAGTCTTAAATGAAAAATAAGTTAAAACAGATGGAGCTTGACCTCCAATGAGCTTATGCTCAGAAATTCAAATACTAAAATCAATTTTAACTAACTCAAAATTGAAAATGAAAAAGGCTTTTGACTAGGAAATTTACTTGATAGATTTATACTAAAACGAAGGTAAATTACAAAGACCTTTATCTACTATATTTGACACTTAAAAGCAACACAAAATCAAGTCATAAAAGCTGGTTTTGAAAAGTCCTAATCAAATAAGCAATGTTAACTTGTTCTGTCACTACAGATTCAACCACTTAGTAAAAAAAAACTTAAAAACAACTTTTAAACTTAAAAACCTTGAAAAACAGATTGAAAACAACTTAAAAATGCTTGTATAAGTTGGCAAGGTGACCTAATGGTTTTTAAACCTGTTTTGACCCACTTTAACCCCTTAACCCAAACACTCCCTTAAGTTTTTTTAGATCAATTTTCAAAGTGATTTTTGATGATTTGAGGTAAGGACTTTAAAGACAGATTGTAACAAAGCAAATTTAAGCAAAGATAAGCAAACTTCAAAAGACAATAAGCACTTTACGCAAGCAATAAAGATAGGCAGTTAAAAGCTATTAAGGACATTTTAACATAAAAAGTTAAATAAATTACATAAAAGCAATAAACAAGCATAAACAAGTAATAAGCAACATAAATAAGCAACAATAAGCAGAAATTAAGCAATAATAAGCAGTGCTACAGTAAAACAAAAGTTTGAAAAAAGGAGCTTACAAAGTACCAAAGCTTTTAGGAAAGGGAAATAAGCATCTCGAAAACAGCTTATACCAACGAATAGCTCCTAAAAAGCGTCTAAACCAAGGCCATCCACTATTTACCTTGCTCCTTTGAATTTGACTGTTTTTGTGATTTTTTGGATTTTTAGACAGAAAAGTAAATGGACTTTTATATAAGCTTTTAATGACTCAAAGCTTATATATGAGCTTAAAAACAGTATTTAAATGACAATAATTAAAGAAAAACTTAAAATTTCATTAATCTTAAAAAAATTACAATGTGTTGGAAATTAAAATGACTAGTGAAATTAAATGTCAGGAAAAGAAATTACAGTATTAAAATGGTACAAATTTGCTAATTCAAAGCTTGGACTTAACAAAATTCGACCCCGGAAAATGAACTACAATGGCCTACATTTATACTAAAAATCTTCACAGCTTGTGGTCTTCATGTGTGCTTTTTTTGTGAGAGGGTCAAAAACTCAATCTCAGCCATCTATTATGAGTGTTGCCCAAGTCCAATGATCTCATCCCTTCATTCTTTATCTTCTACCTTGGACGAATGAGGTATTTGAGGATTGCCAAGGTGGCATTGACTTATGTGAAGTGGGGTAGAGGGGGAGGGTGATGTTTTTGTTATGGGGTGAAGGAATTTTTTTGTATTCTGCAGGGGTGACAGACACACAAATTGTGTGAGGGATGCTGAATAGTAAGGCAGGAAATTTCATTTTGAGTAACTGGGTGAAAGTTTGTGGGAATTTGGCAAAACTGGCCCTTCATTTTGTTATATGTGTTTGCATTGAAAGTCCTTTGTGGTGTTACAAGTTATGGGAGTTGGCAGGGGGGATTTTCTGGAACTTTTCTAGCCGTTTTAGGTCCGAAATTTTGAATTTCAAAATGTTTATTTTGAATAAAACATTTCTTTTAATTATAGAAAATGTTTTGTAATGTTTATAAAAATGTTTACAACATTTTATAAAAGTGTGAGGTTGAATAAACATTTCCTTTGATCATAAAATGCATTAAGCATTTATCTATTCATACCTTAAAGTGATATAAATTTTGAAATGAAAATTTTCTACTAATGACTTGTTACATTTAATTTTACATTGAATGTTTTTATATTTTGTGATTATCAAAACGTAAAGATGTGAAAAATATTAGTAATGTTTTTAGGCATTATATTTTATCAACAGGGACGAATTTAGATATGAGTACCACTTACCACCCTCAAATGGATGGTCAAAGTGAGAGGACTATAGAAACGCTAGAAGATGTTACGTGCCTGTGTGATTGACTTTGGAAGTAGTTGGGATCGCCATTTGCCGTTGGTCGAGTTCTCATACAACAATAGTTATCACGCAAGTATTAAGGCTGCACCATATGAGGCTTTGTACAGACAAAAATGTAGGTCACCTGTATGTTGGAGTGAGGTTGGGGATAGCCAACTCACCGGTCCAGAATTGATCCGTGATACAACTAAGAAGATCGTCCAGATTAAGAACCGTTTGTTGACTAATCATAGTCGCCAGAAGAGTTACGCAAATAGGAGAGCTAAGTCGTTGGAATTTAAAGTTGGTGATATGGTACTGCTCAAGGTATCGCCATGGAAGGGCGTTGTGCGTTTTGGAAAGCGTGAAAATCTAAGTCCACGTTACATTAGGCCATTCAAGATTCTAACTAGAGTTGGTCCTGTAGCTTACACGTTGGAGATGCCTGAAGAGTTGAAAGGGTTTCATAGTACTTTTCATGTTTCGAATCTTAAGAAGTGTTTAGCGGAAGGCGATATTATTGTTCCGATGGATGAGATTTACTTGATGATAAGTTGCATATGATTGAAGAGCCAATGGAAGTTGTTGATAGAGAGGTTAAGCGACTTAAGCAAAGTCGGATACCCATTGTTAAAGTTCGTTGGAATTCGCAAAGAGGTCTAGAATTTACTTGGGAATGTAAGGATTAGATTAAGAAAAAGTACCCTCATCTCTTTACAATTAAGGACGAAGCAAGGAAAACGGATAAGTCGAGCTGAGCACTGGGACGACGCTCCCTAAAGGAGGGGAGAATGTAACAACCCGAGCTTCAGGTCAACGTTTATCCCGAGCTAAGATAATTATTTTTGCTAAGTAAATAATTATAGTCGTTTATGCTATATAAGGTTTGATGAGAATTTCCATTTATAGGGTAATTTCAATCCGTAATTGAAATTCTATTTGTTTTTAGCGTCTAAGAAAGTCAGAAAAAAATTATTGTGTTGCTCCGAGAGCGTAAGTATGTTATTTTTACATTTTATGGCGTTTCCCTGAGTTTTTGTAAAACCCGTGTTTAAAGGTTGTGTTTTATGAGGTTTAACGATTTAATAAACGTTTTAAAGTAAAATTAGTAGGACGGATTTAAAATATTTATAAACGTGGTGTGACCCGAGTCTTTGGTCGATTTTAAATAAAAGAAATAAAGCTTTGTACTAGTTTTAAAAGAGATTATGGATGGAGGGACCAAAATTGCCAAAATGCCAAAGATGTTTTCTATATAAAACACACACACACAATAAACTTTTATGAAAAATCTTTTCCTCCTCACTCTCTTTGCTCTCTTCGACCAGACACCACCCACAAACACCCCATTTCTGATCAATTTACCCACATGTAATACAATCAAATTATATCACCTTAATCCTTGTTTCAAGAGCTACAAAACCCACTAATCAAACCTCACATGCAATAAGATTTGAAGAAGTTGAATTTTTTGTTGGTTCTTGGTGATTTCAAGTATAAAAGGGTGTTTAGATTAGTTAGATTGTTGTTATTTTAGTGTTGGTTGTTTGAAAAAGGTTTTGGTTTGGGTTGTTGGCTTGCGTCCGAATCTAAGCACCAAGGGGGAAAAATTTTGATTTTCTTGATAGCATTGTAAGCTTCCAGTTATGTTTCTTGTTTGATTAAAGTGATATATTGTGTGTATTATGATTATTGATAGATGATTCAAGTGCGAAAATTATTGAAAGTGTGTTTTGTTATTGACTAAGGTTTGATGGTTTTGGTATAATTATATAGACTAGTTAAGCGTATTTTGATAATCAAATTATGTCAAAAATGTCGTTTTCATGGGTTTTTGGTTGACCATGTTTGACCAGAAAGTTTGACTTGACCGTAGCATGTTGAGAAATTTTTAAAATCTATTTTAGGCTTTTAAAAATGATAAAGGATGTTCTAAAGTTTGTTTTGATATAAGGTAGGCCTTGTAACTCTTAAAAACGAACGTTTTATGGCCGAGCCAAGTTTGGGTAATTTTTGTGGTAAAAAGTCAACTACAAAGTTTGACTTTTAAAAGTCAAACTTGCGCAAACTTTTGAATAAAGTCTATAATGAACAAAGGGTTCGTAATGTTAGTTAATTGATAACGAAATATGATGTTCGGATTATATTATCCTTACTTTCGGTAACTTTCTAAAAATGGAAACTTTATGGAAAATGAGGTAATATTGTTAAGTGCGTCAAAGTGAAATATTTTGTGTCGCACTTGGAGATTGTAGTATATGATTGTATATACGCAATAGTGTTTGACTTTTGAAAGTCAAACTTGCGCAAACTTTTGAATAAAGTCTATAATGAACAAAGGGTTCGTAATGTTAGTTAATTGATAACGAAATATGATGTTCGGATTATAATATCCTTACTTTCGGTAACTTTTAAAAATAGAAACTTTATGGAAAATGTTGTAATATTGTTATGAACGTCAAAGTAAAATGTTTTGCGTCACACTTGGAGATTGTAGTATATGATTGTATATATGTAATAATAGTGATATATATATATATGTATATATATATATATATATATATGTATATATATATATATATATATGCAACCCGATTACGAGATTGTTTCCGCATAAGTAGCTATTGTCGAAGTCCCTTATTTCATGAACCATTAATCGCCTGGTAAGGTGAACGCTAATGTATTAAATAGATCTATTGGGTTTGAGAACCCTGTCTGGGGTCTGAATCCTTGTGACCACCCTGTCAAACAGACATTTTGTATTTAGAAAGGAGTAGGTATATGACAATAAAACCTTGTTTTAGGGCACACTAACATATGAAATGCCATATTTATTGTTAACGTTCGGTGTCATGAGCTTATCGTGTGAAGAAAGAAGGTTGCCCTATACATTGCATTCATTACATTGTTGTCTTAAGAACTAATTATGTGTTCAAAGTTTACTGCTTATCAAATATTTTAAACTCTATGAATTTCACTCAACTTTGTTGTTGACATTTTAAACATTTTTTATCCCAGGTAACCAAGGATGAAGGCAACGATGGCGTGGAGGTGTCGTGCGTGTGATGGATTTAGTGAAAGACTACTTGTGTGTTCCTGGTCTTTCAAAAAACAGTGTCTTATGTTGTTCTAAAACAATGTTTTTATTTTGAAACAATAGTTTTTCAAATGATGTAATGGTTGTGGTTACGATTCTGTGTGGACCTAAACGCATTTTAACTCTGATTAATAATGGAACACATGTTTGTTAAACGTCTCATTTGGGTCGTTTTCTATTATCTTAGAGAATGGTGCTATTTAGTAACATCCAAATGCTAATTCCGCTGCGCAATCCAATGTATGTTGGATGAGGGTGTTACAAAGAATAGGTTAAGCACTAATGTAAGGGAAACATATCAATCATGTTTAATCTAATAGAATGTAGGAATTGTTTATGAGTGCAATGATTGTATTACTTCGTTGGTGTTATATCATTCCTAAGCTAGGTGGTTCTTCTCCCTAAACTCGAGGTTTGTATTTAGTTAATCCTATCACAATTAACCTAAATCCGCATAAAGCTTGCACCATTGATTATAATATATCTAGGAAATACTGGTGATCATATCGAAACCTAACTCATCGAGGCTTTACCCACTTATGTCTAATTCTTATCTTATGCTGGTAGTCCACAATTTGAGTATCTATCCAAACAAACAGAACGTTATGTGTAATCCTAAGTCACCTCTTAGTATACCTATTCACTTAACCATAGGAGAAACATGGGCATGAATTTGTAGTCTTATTAATCTAGAGTCACATGGATAAGCTATATGCAGTATTTATCCTAGACTCTAGGCTACACCCAAATAACAATTAAGTTACAGCACTTCATTTGTAGTCCTAGATCTTGTTGAATGATAAATGAAAACATAACCGAAACATAAATAGATTTGAAGTGATAAACATAATCAACATGCAACGTAAGAGTAAACAATCAATATAGACAAACCAAACATTAAATTATCATAAACATGCTAATACTTAGGTATTAGCCCCTAATCATTGTAAAAAGTACAACAGTATCATATACGATAACGATTAAAGTAAAGATAACGATACGCTAACCGAACGCGTATAGCAGAGTATAAAGATTACAAGAGTTTTCCTATGGATTGAATGCACTAGCAGGACCTTCTTGGCTTCTAAAATCATCTGGGAATCGTACTTGGTGGTAAATCTCTCTAAAACCGGATGTAGGGCTTTTCTATTCACAGTCTCTAAAATCCGGTTTATACGCCGTATTGCGGTGTTCCAATACAGCGTATTGGTGTAACCTTGGCATGGAGTCCATGGATAATATATTCCAGAATATTCATAAAACCATCCTTGAATACGAAGTATGAGGTGTTGAAATTAAAAGCCTTTCTTGAGTTACTGCTGCTAAGGTTTGTGTTACTGCTGCTAAGTAAAACTTAGTGCTGTTTATTAACTTAATGAAAAATATACTAAGTAGTTAGTATATGCTATTTCTATTATTTTGTTTTTTAGTTACTACTGTTTATACTGTGTAACTTTGTATCATAGTGTATATTAGTACTGCTAGTATATGTTAGTATTGCTAGAGTAAAGTTAGTATCGCTGGTGAAGATTAAAGAAAATATTCTAAGTAGTTACTACTGCTTATACACAGTTAATGCTGCTGGTGTATAAGTTACTACTGCTTGTTACGAGTTAATGCTGCTGGTACAAAGTTACAATTGCTGAAAGTTACAACTGCTGAAAGACTACAACCGCTAAAGATAAAGATTGCTTGAAGATCAAGATTACTTATAAGATAAGGATTGTTATTTATAGAATAGATCTTTGAGAATAATCTAAGTTTTAGTAATATATTGTAAATCTACTAGGACCCCTTGGTATATAAAAGGAAGTCCTAGGGCATAGAGTTTGCCATCTAGAAATCTTTTGTTTATGTATCTTAGTCGTATAATTCATAGCTTCAAGGTTTTATAACCCTAATACTAGGAGAGTATTCGTATTATTTGTAATAACAATATTGGAGCTTTTATTGTTGAAATTATATTGTTTTGTGTTATTGAAGAATTCTTCTTATATTAAAAGATTGAGGATTCCACATACATCTTTAGTATTATATTAAACACTTTTCTTAAACTAAGTTGTGTTAGATTTATCTAGTATAACTAAACCTTAAACAAGCTTAAGGAATTCGATCATTAGAAGTTAATTGGGATTCAACAAGTGGTATCAGAGCTTGTTGCTTTGAGAAAATTTGCTAAAAAGACATGGATCAAGACTCAGCACATATGGTGACTGCATCAAAAGTGCCTATGTTCAAACCAGGTGAGTATGAGTTTGGAGGATGAGGATGGAACAGTACATCCAGATGATTGATTATTCTCTATGGGAAGTCATAGAGAATTGTAATGCACCTCCAATAACAAAAGTGGTTGAAGGTGTTGAGACTATAATTACTCCTACAACTGCTGAATAATTAGTTTGAAAGAAAAATGATTTTTAAGGGGTATTTTCAACTACCAGTACTAACTCCAAGTTAGTACTGCTAGTTCATTTTCTTGGATTTCAAAGGTAGCAGTACTAACTCAACACTAGCAGTACTAACTCCAAGTTAGTACTGTCAGTTAAAACTGTTAGTACTGGTATTCATTTTAACATATCAGCTTATTATTTATACTTATTTAAGATTGGTTTAGCTTTTTAGAGTAGATTAAGCCTATTTTAGTTTACTGTCTTCAGTAGAACTTATTTGCCTTCTTAAAATAATTTTAAGAGTTTATCAGTTTTAGTTTTCTAGCTTATTTGTCATTTTGGTTTATTCTAGTTGCTTATTTCTATTACTAAGTGCTTATTAAGGTTAGGAGAACTTCTGTTTTAGCTTGTTTACTTACTTCTTGTTTCTTTGAGTTTTGTTAGCCTAGCAGTACTAACCTTAAGCTAACAGTACTAACTCAAAGCTAGCAGTACTAACTCCAAGTTAGTACTGGTAGTTAATACTGTTAGTACTGTTGTTAGTACTGTTGTGTTTATCTTGTTTAATTTAGCATAATTGCTTTTTGTATTTGCTTATTTAGAGTTAGTTTAGCTTATTTGATTTGTCTTAAGTTTATTTGAGCTTATTTGTGCCTTAGTGTTTTTGTTTTAAAGGGTTTTTGCATGTGCTAGCTTTGATTATTGGTCCTGCTTATTGTTTCTTTGTTTAATTTGTTGTGCATTTGCTTTCAGTTTTATTCACAATTATTCCTTGTTTCATTCTTACACTATCATCAATGTCTTCGATTTTCCATTTTAGCCTCGTTGGGACATAACGACTCGGGAACACTCTATACTGCTTCCGGTTTCATTGGTCTCGCATGATTTCGTCCCTTGTTGTGTATTTATACATGTTTGTATTTGTTTACATACTTGAGTGGTGAGTTTGCGCGAGTTACTATCCACATTTCATTTGCTGTATTACAAGCATCAACAGTTGAGTAGATTTCATCTCCAATACCGGTTAAAAGCATGAATATTGCTTCCTTTTCAGACTGAAAGTGTTCTTTGTTATCTGGAGTCATGTTCAATATTGTTTCGACTGATGTATGTTGTGGAACTGCAGGACGACCTTCCGCTGCCTCAACAGCTTGAACTTGTACAGTGGTTGGCACGTAGGGACCACTTAGTAGGCTCTTTTTCAGTCCGCCACCATTTGGTTTTGTGTCAATGTACCATAGAAAACGTGATCTACATTGTGAATATCTTCCTGGTCCAAGCATTGGTGGTCGATCTTTCGAACCCGCTGCCATGATATTATTGTGCATTTGACTATCTGTTGAGGATGTGTTGACTGGAGTAGACATGAGGAATGAATGGTTATCAATTATGAAGTGTGAAAGAGTTTGTTGGATCTTAAGTGGATGTGATTGTTGTTGTTGTGGAAAACTATTTTACATGATTTTACAAGTCTTGACTAAACCGAGAAAATAATTGAGTATTTCGCGGGATTTTACTAAATCAAGAAAACCGTAAAAATAGAATTATTGTTAGTGAAATCGTTGTTGTTGTTGAAGAACTTGAACTTTTGTTAACGATTTGTGAGCTAAAACGATGAACGGTGCACAAATTTTGAGCTTGAAATGATTAACGGTTGATCAAAACTCAAATAAGGACAAACGGTGCACTAACGATTCACGTTGGAGGGCTAACGGCTAAATTATAACTATTAAGGACAAACGGTGTAAGGTTGTTTTAACAAAGAGGTTAAAAAAACAAACAAAGGATGAAGGGTGAATTTGAATTAAAGTCCAAGGGCTGCATGTGTCATTTTCAAATTCTTGTTAATTAAGAAATGAATTCCCTCCATTTTTTCTTATCACCTTCGTTTAAAAAGGAGATAAAAGAACACGATTGTATATTTGATCATTTAAACTTGTTCGGTTATCGTCGGTGAAATCCGAATATACCACGATGATCGAAACGACGACACGATCACAACGGTCTAAGTTATAAGTCGTGTAGTCAACCGATACTCGAAACCAAAAACCAAAAATTTGTTAAAACGTAAAGATTTTGTTCTTGTGTGTATTAGTTCGGTTTAAGCTAGAAAAAAAACTCCTTCGGTCCAACCAAAAAAATTACTCGTTCGGTCCTTGAGATTTTTCACTCGTTCTGCTCTATAGAAAATGAACTCGTTCGGTGGTTGAAGAATCAACTCGTTCGGTTCGATAGAAAATGAACTCGTTCGGTGGATGAAGAATCAACTCGTTCGGTTCTATAGAAAATGAATTCGTTCGGTTGTCACAAGGTTGTTGGCTCGTTCGGTTGTCTTAAAGTGGTTACTAGTTCGGTACCGTCACAAAGACCAAAAGCGTACAACCCCTTGTTGTTTTTGCCTCAACTGATGCGACCAAAATAACAACTTTTTGGACCACAACACTAACCAACAAAACGTCCTTGCCTTTCTCTTTGAATAAGCTGAATCATAACAAAAAAAACAAATATGCCAAATAATAAGCTTAAAAAAATTTACCACAAACAAATCACTAAACCCACCCGAGGCGACTGAAACCAATTGTTGGATCCCGATCTACACTTTCACTTCATATTACACAACACGGATCAAACCAAGAAACTAGAAAAGAGATAATGGTTTAGAGATAGAAAGAAGAGAGAGAGATGAGAGAAAAAGAGAAAAGATATTTTAGATATTATAAGAGAGAGATATTTTCAAAAAGAAAATATCTATATATATACCCCTACACATTTAATGTGACGCGTGAGATATTTAACTAGGACTCGGGCTCAGGTTTTGCTTGGGATTAAACCCGAAACATATACAATATTAGTTTAACTATCGAGCCCGATTCCCGATAATATTCTATTACAACATTAACTAATTAATTGACCGAGACTTAAATACATAATGAACGAACTTCATGTTCGACTCAATATTTTGAGGCTAACAATCTCCCCCGAAGTGAGTTCAATGATGACACTCCTTCATGAGATAATGAGATTGCTTTTGTCGTTAAGCTCATGTGGTCTTGGTCTTTCTCTTTGTTCTTTGTTGTAAACTTGTTCCTTCATGCTTTGCGGTCTTTACTTTTGGCCTTTGTCATTGTCTTTTACGTCTGTGCCATCTTGCGATCTTATGACTTTGACCAACATGCTCATACTTTTGCATTATCTTGAAAGCTTCAAATCAGAGTTAGCGGAAGTCTTTGTCTTTAAATCTTGAGCTTTCTCATATACATACACATTTAAAAATTATACATAAAGATGCACTCCCTTTGCCTTTGTCTTCCCTTTTGCTGCCAACCATATAGCTAAAAGAGGGTCTTCCAACATCTTTATCTTGCATGGAAACTCTATATTACCATAATATTGTTTAGCTCTTCACTTTAAGTCTTCATGTGACCAACTTTGGAAACCTTGTCCCTTTCCCTCCTTGTACACGGCTAAACACAAGAACCACCACCCACTATGCCTATTTTGATCACCTAGCTTGTAAAGACATGAGATACCTTTCCTTATTTGATTCTTATAACCAAAACACTACCTAACATTTCATAATCCTCAAATCACAAAACAAAGTACTCTTTCTTTCTCTCTTGTGTGTTCGACAGCCAGCAAGAAAAAAGGTCAAGAAAAACTCAAGTTTGTTAAGTATTTTCAAGTATAACTAAGTGTTGGTTATAATTAAAGGTTTCTTGATTGGGTTATTAGTTATAAACTTTGCCAAACTTCATCATCCATCTTTCTAAGGTTCTATAATCTTACCTTATACTTTCAATTTCATATATCTTGTATTATCATCTCATTTACAAATTTATATCACCAACTAGTTTACATTTTCAAATGTTTTCTAAAAAGAACAAGTAAATTCTTAGAAATGAAATTTTATAAAGAGTTCTACTTATTTTAGTCATCTTATTAATTTACATGTTGAAATATTGGATTTGTTGTAAAAATGGTAAAGTATAAACTTAAACTAGCAAAAATGTACACTTTGTTCTTGTTCTTAAATTTTGTGTTGTCATTGATAAATTAGTGGAAGAGACTATGTTAGCATGGATTTGTTATTGTGATGATTGATTGTGAAAATTGATGGAAGGGAATAGGTTAGTATGGAGAGTTGCAATGGTAGATTAGAAAATAAATAGTTGATGTCCCAATTATATAAATAGGGTGTTCAATAGAAAAATATCATCTTTTGAATAGTCCGAGGCCTTAAAAAATATGCTATAGACTTAAATACGAACTGATATAAAGAACGCAAAAATCAGACTTAAAACGAGTGAGATATAACCGTTTAAAGTTCATATAAAAACTTGTACATTTTTCAGAAAAACTGCTTATATAAACTTTCTGTCCAGATTACAAAAGCGTATTTTTGACCCTTTTCGGGTCCAAGTCGCGAAAAATTATTAAAGATTCTCGATTTTACGCAAAAATGTGGTACTCGCTCGTCCTGTGAATCTTTATAACATAGAAGTTATGACATTTATAAAATTTGACCAGAATCTATATTTTAAAAAGAGGTTTTCGAGTCCGTTTGAGTTATAAAAACCTTAAGAAATATTATAGTATGACATATTTATTATTTATACGCGTCGTAAATTTTAAAAAATATTATTTAGAAAGTTAGATGAGATTTATTATATTGGTTACTTAAAAATATTAGTAAAGTAAGTAATGACGGATAAGAATGACGAACTAGACGTAAACGTTATTTTGAATTATAAAACAAAAACGCAAACTATTAGGTGGTGAAATAATGTTATAAAAATATATTTCATTATTTCATTTCACTTGCATAATTCTAAGTCGACCCATATTTAAATAGGTTGCATTCGGAACTATTTGTGACATTTCCTTGATTGATTTTCTCGAAACCGATACATTCATTTAAGGTGAGTTCATAGCCCCGCTTTAATTATTTACAATTGTTTCATAAATCTCTAGGTGAGATACATTGCTCATTTTTACTCTGATCGCAAATACAAATTTAAATGATTACGATTAGGCCTAAGTAGCGATAATCCATTATGCCTCAAATATCATGAACCATTATTTACCTTGTGTAAGCGCGAGAAATAGATCTATTGGGATTGACATCCCCGTTCGGGTAAGTTAAGTGCTTACTAGTTTCGGACGACCGAACTAACGAACGTATACCATGTCGGATTTCGGTTGTTGTTGATTGAACACCTATGTGGGTATTTTTATTCGTGTATTTGTTTACATGCAAACCGTGTTGTAGCTTCGGTATCATGAGCTTAGGAAATCGTACGTACGTTTTGTGGCATTGTATTCATACAACAGCCTTGCCACGCCAAATCTTACGATCCACTTTTATTATAAATTTAAATCTATGAACTCACCAACTTTGATGGTTCTAATAAATATTCATCTCACACGAAAGATTCAGGTTTAAAGATCAAGATAAAACTAGAAGAAAAAATAAATAATGAAGGATGATTAAACTTACAAGAGATATAAGTTATGTGTTTACAGAGATCATCACATACCCTAAACCTTGACATGTGAAGGGTATATATAACTCTCTAAGGGGCCATCCATATAGGCCTTTGGATGGGCTTTTCGGGCTTTTTCTTTGTCGGCCTGATTACATTAAACATCATTAATTAACGAGCTAGTAAATGCTAAATAACTACTAGTGACCGATACTTCTTTATTTCTAACAATCTTCCCCTAAGGGAGGTCACTCTTGATTTGCAAAAATTGAGTCGTAGCATTCAATGTAAATTTCTTCAGCTCATAGTCCTTGTAATCTTCCCTTGATATTTTGTGCTTACTGTAGCAATCTTCACTTTGACTTTAATCTTCAGAGCTTGTTTCATCATGACTTGATAACTTGATTATGATCATTGATTCCATGAACTTCAAGTGGTCTTTACTTTAATTTCCTATTTGCTGAACTTTGGACCGACATGCTCAAACTTGTTGTAATCTTGAAAGCTTTTAACTTATTTCTTCTTCAATTCTTCATTTCTTTAACATTTTAAAGAAGACTTTGATTTCAGAGGTGCGAAAGCTTTAAGTATTTAGCTTTCTTGATATCTTTGAGTATGAGCATGTGGTTTACATCGATTCCTTGAGTCGTTTATCCTAATTCCAAACATTGATCACCAACAAAAACATTTATATGAAAATCTACTTAATGTGTTCTTAGAAAAACATTTTTAAACACATTGAGGGTTTTATATTTTGAAGGGACCGAGTATAAATGAAGATACTCAATCTGTCGTTTGCAATACCTCTGATTATCCGTGAGGAATCGATATTACACGTACTAGTACTGCCAGACCTGGATCCAGGAAGATCATATAAGAACCCTCCTTGACAGGTTTTTTCCCAGCTCAAAGCCTTTAAAGTCCTCCAATACCAAAGTATCAATATTCCCCCGGTATGCATTCTGTTCTTTAGACCAGATGTCCGTAAAACATAACACACTAAATACATTGATACTTACTATAGATGGTAAAGAGTGGTCCAGAATAGTTACTGATCAATGCTGACTATACCGTATAATTCGTGTTCAGCATAACCTATGTCCAGATGCTTCATTAGGCTCACTTGCAAACATTAGGGTTCGACCTCTTAATACAATTAAGTAACCTTAAAGTCTATGTGGCAAAAAAATATTTGAAAAAACAGTCAAGAGAGGTGATGAAATGATTGAACACAACAAAAGTTTTGCAGAAGACTACCTAACTCAGGTCAAAACTTAGCATTAACCCTTGTCAAGTCGCCTTAAAATCATTTGAAGGAAAATGCTTTGATGGTTCTTAAAAACGATAGGAACTGAGAAGATTAACCTGCTGAAAACCGTTTAACAGATCAACACTCAACATCTCTATCAAATTTTAGAAAGATATCCCGAGGGATATGAGATGATACAATCCCATGCAATTTCCGCTATCACCACACATATAAGTAAACCAAGATCATGAAGCAAAAAGATCTTTGTAGATTGATCAAGATACTTGAGTAAAACACAAAAGTTTTGGTATCTGACATTTTAAGAACATATTAAACTTTTGCTCCCCCTTTCACATGTCATCAATAATTTGAAAAGTGTTTTGCACAATGCCAAGTTCAAGCTAATCTCATATAACAATCAAAATTCAATTAGTTTATCCAGTAAATTTTATATAAGGTCACAATTTTCTCCTTTTTTTTTTCCTTTTCCTCCCCTTTCTCATCCTCCCATTCTTCCACTTCTCCCCCGATCAAAAGTATGCAAGACTTTTGTATGTGTTTTGATCTAACAATGGACTTAAAATAAATTTAAGAAATAGCTATAAGTAAAGCACCCCACCCAATATCAATGAGGATATAGATATCCTACATTATAATAGAAAAAAAAAAAAAAAATTAAAAAAACTCAAACTAGTATATTCAATAAATATTGAAAAACGATACCCCTGAAATATAAAAAACGTAGACTAAGAGTTTGAATAAATGCACAGTCATGTTCTGTCCAAAAAGAACAAAGCAGTTGTGGTCGTGGTCCAATTGGTCGTAGTCCACACGTGTCCAGGATCTCAAATAATCGATTTAATATCATACAGAAAAAGATTTATTCCTTTTATTCTTTTTTATTTTCTTTTTTTCTTTCTTTCTCGTTATTTTTATCTTTTGTTTCTCTCTTTTTATATTTTTTTGTTTTTATCCATCCTTCCCTCCACAAACAGAATTTAGGATTTGAGATATAGATCCAACAACACATATGTTTATGATAGAAAGTAAAGAGAATTAGGTTGCTGGTACACACAACACATCCTAACATTGATCCTACTAAGGCACCCATATCAGACACAGTACCAATTAAATTCCAAAGTAACCCAAGAACAAGAAAAATTCGTGTATACCAAAAACCCATAAACATCAGACACAACCAAAACTCATTACATATTTCCACGAAAAAATAATGAACAACGAAACTATTATATACCCCACATCCCCCCCCCAATTCACAAAGATACACTATATTATGCCCAATGCTCCGCAGAACAAACGCATAGGCAACACCACAAAACTAAACACAAAAAAATTTAAACAAACTATACAACGGCCTAATAACAATAAACACCTTAACTTAGTTCCAAAAAATCCCTCCACAACCTCAAAAGAGCATTAATAAAGAAGGGCCGCGGCCGCCGCCCTGGGGGCAATATCAAAATGATAGTTCATGCCACTTCAAATTCCCGCCCCGACCGAGACCAACAACCCAGTGCCCTCTCTCCTACACACGCCACTACTACTCCGGTCTCCCGGCGCCCAGCATCAACAACTACACCTTCCAAACCACTCCACACTTCCCCTCAAAACATTAATATTGACCAGTCCATGTTTATAGTAAAATGGGTACCAAATAAATTCCAGAGGAATGTCCATTAGTTTGTCTAAACATTACAATGTAACTAGTGAGAGGCCTTCTATATGAGAACCTAGGTGTTACAATGACATAATTAGCAGGTTCACTAGTACTAAGCAAGCTTTCCTGATTTTCTAAAGGCACTTACTTTAGGTTTATAGGGTGATCCTATTAAAGGGCAATAGTCACCTAAAGTAAATATTACCTTTTTCCTTCCTAGTGGGGGCTTCCACTTAGAGAACCCACACTAGCATATATTTTTGCCAGATAGCATTCCAAAAACTTAAACATGCTTCATATTCGCATTATCATTTTTACCTTGAGGTTTTTTTTTAAAGCATTGCACACACAGAAATCTAAGTTTTTAACACCGAAAGACAAAGAGGGACAAGATACCAACACTTTTTTATGATAACCGAACAAAATCACAAACATTCAATCCAAATATTTGCAAACAGAAACAGACTTACTCAGAATTAAATCACAGATAACGTTAAAACAACCACTTAAACAAATCAAACAAGATCCCATTTATTCAAATTCCTAAGGAGAAGGGGGTTCTCTACTCGTTCAATTCAAATACACGTTCTCAGACTCCTAGCAACTAACTAGCAAATTCCTCTATGGCTCCTTCGACACGCCCTTAGATTTTGACTTTTGCTAGCATCAGGACAAACAAGATTTATTCATCTACGAGACAGATTACATTACACACATGTATAGTCTTTTAAAAAACTAGAAAGATACTAGTTCATCATAACCTTTTTTCCTTTCCTTTCCTCAGGTAAAGGAGTATTGTCTTTCCCTATTGTTTCTTTTCTTTTTCTGAGGATGGGATATACTTAATACTTACTTGGGTGGGGCGTCATGGCCAACAAAGCCGGTAGAGGAAGCAAGTACCTTTTTGGGTTGGGTGGATGGGGTCTCTCCTCACAAGGGATAACAACTTGCTTTCTACTACTTATAAGACTATGCTACTACTCACAAATTAACATAAACTATCTACTAGTCCCGATCACTACTCCACTTTCTTCCCCTCCCTGACCTTAGACTGATACAAAACTAATAACCGCTTGATTTTTAAATGGACACGTTTTCCCATCATCCCTGAAGGCTAGCAAAATCTTAATGTCCTAACAGTAGTGATTTCCTACTTTTTATTAACTTAGTAATTTTCAAAGTTTCTAGGGCCATGAAATTCAAGTACTTAGGGATATATGAAGTAGTGATGGCGTGTTTGGTTAAGGGTAAGGGGCCGTCACTAAACTTCTTTCAGTTACCGATTTGAGCCTTTAACTTCCAGATTTATATAACTCATGCATATATTCCTTGAAGCTGATCTTTTAACTTGTATGATTAAATATCAAAAAAAATACAATAAGTATCGGTGAGCTAGAAATCTATTACAAACCTTTGGGATTTCAAAACCTTCATTGAACTGTTTGAAATTTAAGCTCGAGTTCCTGATATTTCGTTTCATCAATGAAAGAAGAGTAATATCGATAATTTTCTTTTTCTTTTTCAAAAACAAGTATTTGTTTTCACAACCTGTTAAAAATCCTCAGCTTCTATCAAGTTTCCAGATTTCTATATCACTATTTCTGAAAGTACCCTTAACAGCAAATAGATCTAGGTTCAACGCGTCGATGAGGGCACAGCAATATCGGAAGTAAGCACAAAGAACACCATATCCTTAGTACAGCAGATTCGCTTATAGCAAACACTACATTTTGAATCAGGAGATTAATACAACATCTATTTGCCAAACTCAAAATATCCGCAATATACAACAATGATCAAGACTCAATAGTCGCTCGAACAAGGATATTCATGTCTTCAATATACTTCTTAGAAAAGAATAACATAACAAACCATAAAAACCATGCTTTTGAGTAGTTTCCTCAAAAGGAAAAAGATAACAATCTACAAAGCCTTTTTGGTATGACCAAAACGACACACCCCATTATGTTAATATATGAAGGGGTCGTTCTGTCATTACACCTTATCACTTGGAAAACAAGGCTTTTAACAATTTTATAACTCAGAGTAAACTTGACACTTGTCTGGGACTGAGTACAACAAAGTTTAGTTACAGGTAAGACAGGTTATCAAATAATAACTAGCAACATTTATCATATGCTGGTAACCATAAACATGAACTCAAAACAACAGCTTTTGAGCACAAATAGTTAACATACAAGACTAATTAACCCTTAGCAAAATTTTTAGGCATAGAGACAACTTTTGCACAACAGGGTTCTAATCATCCTCTCTAACATCTTAGTTCTAAATACTAACTTTCAAAGCTTGAACTAGGTCTCTTCACTATCAAATACCCTAAGGGGGGGGGGGGTAAGGATACAAGGAACAACAAAACATCACCAAGATACAGGTGTTGGTGACCATAGCTAGCTAAAATTTGAGATATGGAGTTATGAATTACCAAATCAATATTGCGTAAGTCCTTTATTGGAACAATCAGGATCCTTTTAGATAACAACGAAAACAATTTTGTATAGGTTGACCATACGATTGCAAAAGTTTCGTGACAAAACACTTGTAGATATTTTCACAAACTAATTCCTCCAAATAAACTTTCGCTCCTCAAGAGCATTGTTATCTGCTTTTCCCCAACCTCAATCTTTTCACTTTCCCTGTTTTCCCACCAAAGCAAAGAAAGGACATTAGAGCTCGCACATGTTGTAAAAGTCCTATTAAAAGACACAAGAGGAAGTTGTTCTTTCACAAGGTCAGCATTTCGTTGTTAGTTCAAAAACCAGTTGTTCTAAAGAAATCCTTTTTTAACCTTACATTGTCCTATATTTTGAACCTATGTTTTGTATTCTCAACTCAGCTTTTAAGGGCATCATTAGTCAAAGAAAGCATTATTTCCTCATTATGTCATAAGTGGCCCTCAAGTTGTAACAGACCCTCATCATCTAGATGAGTAAATCAACATATATCCACAATTTACGACAGAAGATCCATCAGTTGAACTACTTTCAACTTCGTTGTTAAAAGGTATTTGAAGAATGGAAAATATTTTATCATGAACAGACAAAAACCGAAACCAACATCATCGTCTCGTAGTTCTTCCCCCGTGTATCACATGTGATACCTAAGATGCATATTATCCCCGAAGAAGTGAATTATCATAATTTGTAACGGGTCTGAATGAAAGTCACTTATAACAATACTGTTGCCACTGTCCGGTAAGATGACCAGTCTGTATCAGATAGTCCATGAAATGCTGCGCTAAGCTTGAGGTCTTCATACGACATCAGATCCGTATGCACAAATCCTGCTCATGGGCTTAAACATCATAATGTTCCAAATGTGGTAGTGATGTCCAATGTTTTCAGCAAAAGGTGTTGTCCACAGTCCACATCAGCTAGAAAAGCTATCATCCTCTGCGAACTCTTCATCAGTCTTTTCTCTTGTCACTTGAGTTTGTTGTTCACCTTCTCCTATAGTGACTGTGGTCATTGGATGTGGACTAGGTCCATTTTTAATGGATTTCCAGATAAGCTTTCCAAGAGGTTTACCACAAATGTACCTCTCTATATGTATCTTCCAAGACTCAAAGACCACCCATTTTCCACAACATAGGATGACAGTTATCCGTA
Source organism: Tanacetum coccineum (assembly GCA_026074375.1). NCBI lineage: Eukaryota > Viridiplantae > Streptophyta > Magnoliopsida > Asterales > Asteraceae > Tanacetum > Tanacetum coccineum. The sequence continues at coordinate 45,452 of BQNB010006098.1, read as the reverse complement.
CCAACTGCCCTTGATCTTTATTAAGATGTTGCCATAAGAGAATATGAGAGTATCTTTAGTGGTGTAAGTGTTTGATTGAAATCAATAAATGTTCACCGGGATATTACAATCCCCAGATTAAACCGCTAGAGAAGAAACGAATATCTTAAATCCGCGGGATGTAAAACAAAAACAAAAAGAAACCGAGAAAAACAATGACATAAGTTGATGTAAAATATACCAAAGTAAAATCCTCGACGATAGAAGGAAAAAAGAACACGAATATAAAATCTAAAATTTAGAATATTATAACCTAGAATTATAGGAACCAATAAAAAATACTATAGCAATCCCCAAAATAAACGGCCAAAGATAAAATCCACAACCCCCCCTTGAGATATAGAAAATAATAATATACTACCCAAAATATAGATCTCCTCATTTTATTAAATAAAATCTGAGACGAATCCCTTGTTTTTTTTAAAATCAACCGAAAGTTTTTTTTTAAATAAAATGAAATTTTTCTTTAAAAAAAAAAAAAAATGACCCTATCCGAAAGTTTAGTAAAAAAAAAATAAGCCTAATTATTTTATTGTCGATGATAGTACTCGTGAACAGTACGCCTTGGAGACAGTAATATTTTTTGTAAAACGACACAAGATCAATAACACCTACCACTTGGCTCTTGATACCAATTGACGGTTCCAATAAATATTCATCTCACAAGTAAAGATTGAGTGTTAAAGATCAAGTGAGAAACTGAAAGAAAATAAATCATGAAGGATTATTAAACTTACAAAGATATGAGTTTTGTGTTTTACATAGAACATCACATATACCTAATAACCTTGACAATGGAAGAATATATAACCCTCTAAGGGGCCGGCCATATGGGCATTTGGATGGGATTTTCGGGCTTTTTCTTTGTCGGCCCAATTACATTAAACAACAATATTAACTAGCTATAAATGCCAAATAACAACTAAGGGACCCTATAATTCTTATGTTTCTAACAAACTATCATGTTGATATTTTTAAAAATGTATTTCTCAGTATAGACTCGTATGGCATATATTGAAAGTGCATTGGTGTTCGCAATTCGTTATCAAGACTATTTTTCATTGGGATTTTTTTCTATGCAATAATCGTCCTTGTCGTATCAAAAATTATGATTATTCCTATGATGCAATTCATGAGACCAAAAGATAAATAAAAACCCTTATTTGTTTTTAAATATTAACTAGGATACCATTTACACACTCAATTATAGAGGTTGGATCGTCTTGTATCGTGTTGTTGTGATTATGAAGTTGTTTATATGCCATAATTGCACTATAGTATCATACAAAAGTTTATAAGAATTACAAGAAGAGAAGCAAAAGTAATTTTAAATCATTTTCAAAGTTACAATAAAAGGTAAAATAGAAATGGAGGTAGAAGTGATGTTACATGAAAGAAACTAGACATCATTAATCCGTATGGTTGGGGAGAGACACAAACCATAAGATATCCAAAGTTTAGTGAGAGAGAGGTAGAGATGGAGGAAAAAATAAGTAAATAAGATGAAAGGAAAAAAATTAAAAAAGAGTCACAAACCGCTACCATGAAATCCATGGAGGGGTATTTTAAAGTTCCATACCGCTTCTAACTATACATAATTTCGTATACTAGTCTGCCGTATGTGACTAGAATAAACTAGGATAATTCCGTAATGTCGTCACGTAAATGGATTTCTAACAATCTCCCCCACGGACGATATACGGAATTACTGTACACTGTTTTGCCTTAAACAAGTACATATAGAATAAAGAACAAGAACTTCACATGAAGCTCCAAAGCTGATGATGTCCTTTGTGGTCTTTTGACATCAAGTGTGCATTTGTTGTGGATTTATTGATTTGGAGTGGTGGATTGCCCACTTGTGCAATTATATATGGGAGTGGTGATAGTGGGAGGTGGGGGAGATGTTAACCCAAGTTCATGTAAAGATGTATTGCGAGGGTAAAAGGGGAGAAGAACCCCGTGATGGTTTCTTGGGTGATTTATGTTGGGCGGGAAAAAATAGTTTTGGGTAAGTTGGCAGCTTTGGCCCCTTAAGTTATACTTCACCAAATTTCCCATTTCAGCCCTTGTCTTTCTATTCTTGTAATACAACTGAGGGTTTGGCAATTTTAGTCCCTCAAGTTGTATTTTCTCCACAATGATATCACATTTGACTTTGTCGGGGTTGACTTCCCCTGTGTGACCTATATTGACTATTCCTGACTTTTCTTACGATAATGACTTTGTCTATTCTATTCCCTGTGCTTGTTTGTCGTTTTTTGGCTTGTTTTTTTCGTCCATTTGTTTTGATACCGTTCCCCTACACAATACTAAAAGCAAAACAAGACATAGTATTTGGTAAGTTTTTTCTTAGTTTATTTGTTATTAGGCCTCGTTTTACTGGCCAGGTGCGACAAGGTATGTGAACATTACGCACTACCCACGCTCCCAAAAGGGCCCAAAAGCTCATAAAACCCCCGTGACATTCTCGTTACTAGCAAGGAACCAATAACCATGGGTCATATGGTCATCCGACATGACAACGCAATTCTCTAACAGCTATATGAAGCGGATCATTGCAGGAAGGTCACGATTCAAGAAGAAGTAACTGCGGAAGATACTTAGATTCATGGAGATAAAATGTGGTTAGCTGGTCATCAAAGAATGCAAATAAGCACAGCAATAAATCAAACACACGAGGCTGAAAACATTGCCATGTCTGTGATGTTGCAGTGCTCACAACCATAGGAACGATCACAACTCAAAGACTACAATTTGACTATTCAATAAAATTCCTCTGTACTAAGATAACAAAAAGTGCAATATGCCCTTATGCAGGAACAATTCCAGCACTGTATATCAAAGCATCATTGAAAATACGTCACCATTTCATCCGAGAGCAAGTGGAAAATAGAGTGGTTAAACTCTACTTCGTGGAAACGAACTATCACTTGCGGACATTTCTCACAAAAGCATTATTAAGAGGAACGGTTCGAATTTCTTCTACCACGCCTTATGCTGAAGTAGTTTTACCCCCTTGAAACTCTCAGACGCCTTCAAGAAGGAGAAGATGAGTAAACGGAAGTGCCACGTGTATCCTTGTGAACATAATGTATAAAAAAAATAATAAAATAAAAAAATTATATATATATAACTAGTATATATTAAGTCATTTGAATTACTAAATTGGTTTGGCAATTATCTTCCAAATGTAACCCGGTTCGCTGTCGGGGCATGGATTACTTAAAATCCATGCATTATGGGTGTGCGCGTAAATTTTACATCTCAATCAACGACTGCAGCTCTTTCAATAAAAACGGGTACTGTTGTTTTGAGGAGGAGAGTGAAATGAGAAGTTTGAAAAATTTACCTCATCACACTGGTTTCTATTAGAAGTGATTGGGAGGATCTTCCATGGCTGTTTAGGAGTGTTGAATATTTGGTCAGTAAGTGAACCACCTAAGTTAAAATCTGTTAAGATAATGTTTTTGTATTCTAATAGGTTAATGTTTAAAGGGGAGTTAATTAATTTTAACTCAAAGGGGCAAAAATGTCTATGGTTATAATGCTTAAGGACTTTAATGCATTTTGTTACAAGTCTCCTAGTTTTTTTTCAATAGGGACTAAATCTGCCAAGACTCAAACTTTAGACAACCTTAGGAATGCTTAAACATGAAAATAAAAGAAGATAGAAACCACAGGGACTGAATCTGCCAATTTCAAAAGTTATAGTACAAAAAGGAAGCGGCGGGTTGACATTGGTCAAACTTTTAAAATCTGGTCAAACTTAAAAACACACACACTCTCGTACGCAACTCGCGCGAGAACAACTTTTTCCAATCTTTTGATTTCCATGTTTTCTTGCTAAGGTAAATCATCAAATCTTGTTCAAGCATGTTAATGATCTATATATAAAGAATCGAATTTCAAACACATTAAAATGAGCAGAAGTTAATTTCAAATCTAGGGTTCAAAAGTTTAAATGATTGTTTGAAAACTAAATTGGAATGAGGGGAAGGTGCGGAATAGGAAATGAGATCCACTAATGATATAATGGTTTAACCATTTGACAAACATCGTGTGCCCAATGCTTAATCTTGCATTCGTTTTTGAATCAAAATAGTTTCTTCAGTGTTTGAAAAGTTAACTTTGTTGCTGGGAATTATAATTAGGTATATTAATAAGTGAGTTAATGCCTGGAATTTTCGTTCCCCAAACTACTATGAATTGAATAGGTTATTTCTAGGTGGCGGCTTTAATTAAAATTCTAGGTTCGGGATTGGGATTTTAATACTATTTTAATATTTCAGGGAACCGCCATGTGGCAGCATTTGGTTGAAGTTTAATATTTTAAATAATAAAATAATCAACCTGCAGTTGTGATTTTCATTTGAAGTGCTGGTTGATTCATGGTAGTTTTGATTCACAGCGGGTTGCCGATAAAATTTATATTATTTTATTCATACAAGTAAACCGCTGCCTCGTAGCGGTTTGGTCGAATATTTCTTTATTATTAAAATATTCATCCCCCCCTTTTTCAAATTTACTTTCGGCGGCGGTTGATTAATATTGAAAATATACTGTGGCGTTTGGTGCACTCTTACTTCGCGCGGTTTGGTCATCCACCACGGCGTGTAGACAAACTCTATGGCGCGGTTTGGTTTATTTTCAAGAAATAATAGCCCAATAAGCCCGTTAATCATTTAAGGCCCAATCCTATGACCCAATTACTTATCTGATCACCCCATACTGGCTTAGATAACAGTAATGTGTTATGTTGAACAATTCTGGCAACCTGTGTCCTAAACTTTGCAGTTATTCGAGGCAGTCATGTCAATGCAACCTCCTCTCTAACAACGTTATCTCTGCCATGCTGTTTTCCCTTTGTTAATTACTCTTAGCAGAATACGATGTAGAGCAAAATGTTCCCGCTCAAGCACCAACAAGAACAATGAGGCAGATTGTACCTCGCTCTCAATGGTTTACAAATCGGAAAAGCAATCATCTGTTCGATGCTCAAGAATGATAATAACAGATAACCCCTATCTTTCATATATCTGTGGACATCTTGCGTAACAACATAACATTATCAGATGCGTTCCAGCCTCTGCTAGTTGTTCCTGCCATCTAAATTCAACAGATCTGCAACTCTATGAAGTATAACGAGAGACTGGGATTATTGCTGTCAAAGTGATGAACAAGGGTCAAATCTAAAGTGCTGTATCTTCATAGAAGAGGCCTTAGATATAACTCCTAGTCGACCCAGCACACCCATTGTGAGTTTACCTCCAGACTGTGACAAGGTGATTGAATTTCGTAAATCAGATGGGGTACTTGAACCTGTAGAATTTGTCTCCAATATAACGTGTGAATATGTATAGTCAGCCATGTAAGAGCAAATCAAACACTTGATTAACCAGTGCATAACCGTAAATACATCTGGTGGTGATCAAACCAAGACACCCAAGTGCTACAAAATGTTGTGGGGAATTGACACTCAAACTAATGTTGATCATGCAAGAACTGTTTATGGAAGAGTTTACTCAAGGATTCATGACATTCTTCTCACACAAGCAAGTCATAAAGCCAGTCTGAAAGACCCTAAGAAGAAAGCATTATCCCTCTCCCTCATTCCGTACGGCGGTTTACTAAGATGATAATCCTACTATTAGGGACACCAGTGATGTACATAAAAGACAATAAGTCTCCATGTCCACCTTCCAGGAGATGATTTTCTGCTAGGGAATCTCAAGTTTATCCCTAAAGGTGAAACAGATGAAGTGTTTGGAATGGCGATTACCCATACCAATTGATTACTCAAGCCATACAACAATCGTCGTACTAGCCGAAATAATCTTAAAATGGTAGCAAAGACTACAAATAAACACCACGGGAAAGTGCAAGAAGAACCCCTGAACCAGCAACAAGCGTGCTCCACCCAAGATGCCCACGACAACACTCCTGTCAACCAACCAAAGCCACCTCATCCATAACAACCAAAGTCGCCGATAAAGAACCTACTGACCGAAAGCTTCCCACAGAAATGTTAGAAAAGGAAAGCTTCTATCCAACTTGTTGATGAAGATGATGAAGCATAATAGAACCATTCCTCAATGAGAAGGAGATGATTCCAGCTCCACGAACTGCCCAAGAAATGAGTTTTGGATGCGCATCAAGAAAAGGGAGAAGGTGAAGGACTGATGCTGACAAAGAACGAGCAATTAAGCATTAGCAGGATCCTTCCTTTCAGCCACACGGTCAGGCCACTTTGGAGAGTATCGTCAGGGAACCAGTATCAGAAACACTCCTAAAACTACCCTGAATAGTGGGCAAGGGTAAGGCAGCAGTAACCGAAGAACAATTACTCAATCCCCTGCCCGTATCTGTCAAAGAAGAAAAGAACTACGGATCAGTTTATCCTTGTTAGGCGTGATCAAGCACCTCATGATTCGACAACTGGACCCTCTTCTCAACCTAAAGATGATACATCAGAGAAAGTGGTCCATGAATCTTCATCAACAACTGATTCAGAACGAACAGAAAGTGGAACAGAAGCCGCTGCTCCTAAAGGTGACAAAGAACAAGGTGAAGTAGCTTCATCCACAGTGACATCAGGAGTAGGGATATCTGTTCGTACAGAAGACCAGGCTGGATCAGACCCTGGAAAAGCACATGAGGCTCTGGCTGGACCAGACCCTGAGCCCATGCAAGAAGACCAGACTGGATCAGACTCTGGAAAAGTACATGTGTCTCTTGCTGGACCAAACCCTGAGCACACGGATGAAGAATTCCTCGCTACAGCCTACCCAAAGGTTCATGAAAACCTGAAACTTATAACTGAAAAACATGTCATCGAAGATAATCCAGAAAGTCATTCTGGTTCTATGTCGTCCATGAAAAATCTAGAAGATACTGATAACTTTGTTTGAACAATCTTCTTATGACAAACCTAACGAAGATGATCAGGAGAAATCTAAAGTTATAGATGAGTCTGATTCCACCATACCTGATCAAAGTCATCAAACCGTCACGTCAACTCCTTCAGTGATCGCTCCCATCATTGATTTCTCATCTCCTAAACCGTCTTCACAGGTCACAACTCCACCAATCACCACATAAGCTACATCTATCACCACAACCTCCCCTCCAGAGATCACACCAATTCATGCCCTTCAGCTAAGAGTGGGCAAAATTGGAGCAAAGATATGTCTGAAGTAAAGAAACTGTATTACTCCTAGTTTGCCGCTTGGCTTCTATAAATCCTAATTCCTAAATTTGTTGAAAGTAACTATAACAAAGACTTATGAAGTTCTCCATAATGATTCATGAACGACACACTGCAAAATTAATTAGAGAAATACCCTACTGTTCTGGCTGGCCCAGAGTCAATCAAGAATCAAGAATCTAAAAAGAGCCGAAAGAGGAAGATTATCCAATCAAAAAGGGAACAAGGTGAGAAGAACAAGATTCAATGTATACCATGCAGTCACTGATAAAGTTCACTTGAAGAATTGATCTAAAAAGTGCTCTCCTTCAAACACATGCAAAAGAATAGGGTTAGCAAACAAAAAATCCAGCAACTACCATCTAAACCAGCTCATATGGAAGCGTTAATAGCAGATGAAGATCCGATGGATAAGTGAGGTTAAAGACAGGGGTAAAGACCAACAAAAGAACAGATGAAGTGATGATGATGAAGACGATGATGATGATTAAGGCCCTTTAGAAGCTCAAACCACGGGAACGTACAACAAAAAGGATAATGAACGATTCAGTTGCTTCTTGGTCAGCTCAACCACCCTCTAAAGATGAAGATCAAAGTCGAAGTAAACCACAGGATTCTGAAGCATCTGCGCCAAACAACATCTAACTCTTACCTCAACTGGCTGGCCAAATCAACTGACACAAGAGAAGTTTTATTGTCTCTTCGATGCACATATCCTGAACCCGAATCGGACATTCATACATTCTCTGATGATGTATACAAAACCAAGATAATGGCATGTCTTAGATCTGGAGGACACTGATAACGCTTATATTCCCAAGGTAACAGCTGCTACAATGTTTTTAAACACGATTCCAGAAGATGAAAGACCAGCACCCTGAACCATAATGGACCATTATCCCCCGAATGAATTCCCTGAACCATGAGAATACTGGGTCAAAGCATACTCCACAATGTTATCAAGTTCTCACGGAGAACAAGCTTCAAAGGAAGACGTAATGAAAAAGGTACCATCATCAAATGGTTCTGCAGACAGAACATGAAAAAGAAGCTCCTGCAAAGCAAAATGGAAGGTCCAGCTTTCAACCATGTAAAGCTTTCACAAGAACAACGTCATTCCATCAATTTCAGATGGATAATGCCATAATCTGCAGACGAATATGGTTTGATTTTGGTTAATCCTAGGGTCATCAAATTCAGCGTAATATTATAACCACAGCCCTTCAAGGAGGAACACACCAGGTCAAGTAACCATTCAACCCAATCATTCTTCAATAAGGACTGAATACCATCTCACAGGTATAAAGGAGCGAAAAACTGCCTTATCCATAACCAAGCTTAAAGCCGCACGTTACCAAGACTTGGACTAGAAGAATTAGTACCGTCTTTGTGGGTGAAAGAGAACTTTGAACTATGACATCAAGCAGCTTATGTATCACACACTGGTTGTTCAGAAGAAAGGCAATTTTACATACCAACACAGTGGGGGGGGGGGGGAGCCCTCAGATCGTGAAGTCATACTATAATCCCAGGATGCAAATTCTCATGTGATCTGTGTCAAGACTTTCTAAAAAAACAGATACAACTAACTTGAGAGAGATAATATCTTACCAGGCTGACTAAAAAAGAGTACAAATCTCGTGAAAAGGATTTAAAAACCTTTATCCAAATGATTTTTGAAGATCTGTATCTACTCAATAATCAAGAGACAAACTCAACCATCTTCTAAATCGTACAAGTTCCATCTACACACCGCAGTCGAACATTGGATTAGAAACCTAGTCATCATAATCGTGTAGTGAGTATTTGCAGCTCCAAATTGAGAGCTATCAACAAAGCTCAACCTCAACGTCCTAATTGTGAATGCAACTGAACTATCCTTTCAAAAGAAGAAAATACACTTGACCCAAAGCCAAGAGCCATTATCTACAGAGACAGAAATGATCAAGAACGTTTGATGAGGCTAATGCGAAACACAAGTATAATGATGGACGAGACAAGACTCATGAAAAAGCTGGATCACAAGGTTAAAGACTTTTATCAGTTCCGAGTATACAACGATATGGCATGGAGACTAGGAAATGGTCAGAGGATGACAAGAGGAGGAGCAAAGACTTCATCACAGCGATCGAGAAAAGACTACAGATCAGGAGGATCTTTCGAAGTCTGGAAAGCTTTGTTGGAGAAAGAATAAGAGATATTGACTACAGGCTGATCAACAGAACAACGTGACGACATCGTCGTTACAATAAAAAGGTCAATATTTTCTTATTGTGAATAATATATCTTGTACATTAGTAAGTAGTGAATCTTTTGATGATTAAGTGTAGGAATAATTTATATCCCTCAACGATTGAGGGGGAGCAGTTATATGTTTCTTACACGACTTGGGAATTATGGCCACACTTTTCTCCCAAGTTTTATAACATATTTAAATCAATTGATATCCAAAATGTCAAAGGGTTTAAAATTTTTGATAAGGGGAGAAAATGTGATTAAAATATGTGTATAATAATAATCGTGATTATTAGGACTCATGTATATACTCCGCCCAAACGTGCTAAACAATTTTGAATACCGAAGCACATTTTGAGGGGGAGCGTTTCTGAAAAAAAAAATCAAAAAACGATCGAGGTACTAAACGCTTTGATATTTATATCATAAGTACCTTAATTGAATTTTCAATTGGTTTTATGGAAAGGAGAACTGTACCAAAAGACCGACCATGCATTTTACTTTATTGGAGTTATAAGGTTGGTAAGGTTAGGTACAATTCCCAATGATCCAGCCAAAACCGGAGGGATCTACCCAGGGACAATCCACTAGTTAGTGTAGAAGTCCTTAGGTATGACATATAAAAGGAGTAAAAGTGAGAATAAGGGAAAAGTGCCGACTGAGATGGAGCTAGTACTGGAATAAACCCAACAAGGTTCTAGTCATGAAGTCTCGGTAAGCACTGAAGGGGTTGAAGAATTAAAAAGAATTGTAAGGATAAAGGGTGTAAAGAAAGAAGCCCTCCATATACTTAGGCAGAAACCGGGTCAATACATATGCTGCCAGAATCACTAAGATGATTGCTGACATTGAAGATTGACATCATGGACCCAGTGATGCAATGCACAACCCTCCCTAGCCACTCAGAATCTCTCAAAAGATTTCTGTTTCATTTCTCACGGAGACTAAACACGTTATCTATTGACTTTCTCACTCCGAGTTAGTTGATATTGAAAAGGTGGCAGTCAGCTCCAGCCTCCGATTACTAGAACCAAAACGCACTATTAAGTCTAGAGCCAAGAGATCGTCAATTAATCTCGTTAGGACACATATCCAATTCTCTTGTCTTTCACACACTGTGGAAACAAGACTATCCTAAGAGTCCTACGCATTATCCTTGTGATATTGCCAGAACATCCGAGTGAAACGAAGATTTTCACAATGAAGATGGAAATCCTGCTAGAGCCAAAATCAAACAAGCTCTAGGTAGGTGACTTGTGCGATTCTACAAGAATCAAACTTGTGTCAGCTGGAAAGAAACGATGGTGCGATTCTATGTGAATCAAACTTGTTTCAGTATATGAATTGACGGTTATTGAACATTTGACAAACAATCAAAACTCTCGAAGTGTTACAAAATATTTTCATAATTAACACTTAGACTGATTTTTTTTCAAATCAATTTTCTCTTTATTGCTAACTGTTTCATTACAAGATCATTTAAAGATGGAGATGGAGATGGAGATACCCAGTTCCAGTAATGTCAAGTTAATAACCGAATGCTCAGACACGACCTACACTTGTTATGAAGTTATGAAAGATCTCATAAAGGTGTCAAAGCTTCCGCAAACTCTGATATCATATTCTTCTTCACAAGTGCACAAGATGGCAATAAATTACTAGATGATGAGAGATTAAGTTTGGCTGATGATCTCAAGAAAGCTCATGATCAAAATCAAAACAAGTCAAAGTGAACAAGCTCAATTGTTATCAAAAGATCACTACAACAATGTACTAGATGTAACATGGAGAATCAAAAGACTACGAACTGTAAGAGCTTAAGTTTAGTGTTTTTAAGGGTGACCTCCCTTAGGGGGAGATTGTCAGATATTAGAAAAAGACTCGGTCACCCCGTGTATTTATTGTTTATAATAGTTTGCAGTTTAATAGTTAATCGTATGACTTTTGGTATTAAGTCGGGTACTAATACCCGGTATATTGTAAGAACTATAAAAGCCTCTTCCAACTTTGGAAGAGGTAAGCTAGTCAATAATCATTTCACTTTAAACACATACTCTCTCTCTCTAAAACATCTCTTTATGTGTTTCTCTCTCTAGAAACTAGCCCAATCACAAGAATCATCATCCGTGTTATGAATTAAACGATCCTACAATTGGTATTCGTAGCTAGGTTTGAATTCGTGATTGATTCTATGTGTTAAAAAAGATCAAATAATCCTTATTTTTGAAGAAAATAAGCCACGGCTCATAGTTTATTTTGGCTTATTAGTTGGTGATTCTTGGGTTTTTCATGCACGTATAAATGCTATGGACGTTGTATTTCGTTACTTTAACAATAGAGTTTCAAGCTCCTAGCTCGATTAATAAGACTTTATAAGATTCTGGAGTATATTTGTGTTCTCATGAGAGTTTGCTTTGTCTTTGGGATAATCCTCAAGGTAAAAAGCGTTGTTATTTTGTTGGTTGAAACTCACTCCTACACCTTAGGTTAAGCCATTTTTGAGGCTTATTTGAAGTGTCACTTAGCTTATTTGGTCGAATTATGCTCATTTCGAATTGAAGTTCTTCACGGCGGTTTGCTTATAATATAATACTATTTGGTGGAGTTTAACTTAGATAGGAAACAAGATCCGTGATTTAGGTAACGTGTCTCAGCGAGTTAACTTGGTCAAAGGCGAGAGTTGCCTTATATATATTAAAATGTAGGGGGCGAGTTGCTTTGTAAGGTGTGTGGTTTGCCTTAGTTGAAGGCGAATAGTTGCCTTTTATTATGGCGGGTTTGACAGGTTTGGAGGCGATGTTGAATTTGGGGGGGATAGTTGATTATTTAATTAGCAAATAACATAGTTACTGTGTCTGTCCATTTTACCATTTGACGGCGAGTTGCCTAAACAAACGGCGGTTTGATTATTTAAATCTTGGCGGCAAGTTGAGATATCAAAAGGCGAGTTGATTAAGAAAACATGGCAGCGGTTTCGCCATATTATATTGCGGCGGTTTGCCTTTATTTTTATTTTGGCGGCAGTTTGGTCTTTTTAGACAGCGGCTTGATTATAATATTAGGCAGCGGTTTGAGATTATTTGGTGGCGGTTTGCTTAGAGACAGAAGGCAGTTTGGTTTATTTTCTCGTGGTGGCGGTTTGTCATTTATCAGGATGGCGGTTTCTTATCATTTTAATGAGAAATTCATTAATAAGTATCTTCGGATTGAACAATTACACAACACTTATAAAAACATGATAAAACATCAACCATAACACCATAATCATGGACTAAAAGACATTATTCAACAGCAAATGGATCTTATCCAAACAAATTATTCAACTTAAGGTTTTTTAGTACTTTTGTAAAATCCTGTTAAATCTAATATCGGTTTAAATCTTTAGACTTGTAAATCCCAGTAATCGATAAATCAAGTTGTTATATAGTCGAAAGATATCCAGTATGACCGAGTTCAGATACACTCCCACCATATGCTTGATTAGAAAGACTTTGCATAATTGGCAGCAAAGGCATTTCGGTCTGTATTGTTTGGGAAAAGATAATGGAGAGAACATAATGAAGTCTTTTACTGAAGGTCCATTTCAAATGGGAACGGTCATAGAAACTCTTGCTGAAGGAACTGAGGGTGCACTTCATCGAGGTCCAGAACGTGCTAGAGTCTTTGGGGACCTTTCAGCTGAAGATAAGGAAAGGTATAAAAGTGACATTCATGTACGGATATCTTACTTCAAGGCTTTACCAAAAGACACATCTACGCACTCATCAACCACTTTACTGTCGCAAGAACATTTGGGACAATGTGAGATCTGATTCTGGAAGGTTCTGAATTGACAAGGGTATGATGACCGGGGGGAATCTCAATTATACGATCGAATTTGACACACTTCTATCAAATCAAAGGAGAAGAAACCCATTCATGTTTACTATGTCTAGGTTTTCAGAAGCTTCATTAACGACTTCGAGAACATTAAGGATGACATGCCAGAATGAGCCTTAACTCTAAGTTTGTGAACAACATGTTACCTTGAAATGGAGTCAGATTCATTACTGAAGTACAAATAAACAGAGGTTTGAACAGAGTTAACTTTGATCAGTTGTATGCCTCTTGATAGCAGCATGAAGATTACTGCTAATGAGTAACAGAATGGATGATGGAACGTTCAGACAATCAGCCATTACCCGCATCTGTATCACCTACTGTTCTTTCACCAGATTACTTGGCAGACTCCAAGCTGATGGAGGAGGATTCCGAGGAGGATCCTAAGGAGGACCCAAAGGAGGAGCCCTTTGAGGAGGAAGAGGAGCCCCTAGCTCTGGTCGTCTCCGCATCAGCCTTACTAGACTCTGTTTCCGCATATAAGGAGACGGAGCCATTTGAGGAAGATGAGGTCGCTCCTACACCACCATCACCTACTTCTCCCAACTATATTATCCCTCTATCCTCGACTCGACTCCGTAGGTACAGAATATGGTTCGTCCCTAGACTCTTTTACCATCATCCTTTGATGAGCACATCGAGGCATGGCGTACTGCGCTTGCATCTCCATTACCTCCACCATCTTCACTATCACCTCTAACATCTTCATTACCCAAGATACCTTCCCCATCATTACTACTACCACTACCTACTCCCAGAGATATCATTCCCAAGGCTGACATGCCGCCTCAGAAGAGAGCTAGATTTGCTGCTCCATCTCATAGGTTTGAGATTGGGGAGAGTTCAGCAGCCGTTGCTGCTAGACAACATGGGTCTGCTTTGACCCGAGGTACTGAGTATGGATTTGTGACCGCCTTAGAGGAGGTCAATGAGAGAGTGACTGATCTTGCCACTAGTCATAAACAGGATATCCAAGAGTTTTATATGCATCATCAGGACGCGTAGGACGATAAGGCTGTATTGCGAGCCCGTATATCATCTCTTGAGGGGGAGAGACGATACCATCGTGCTAGAGCCATTGCTGCAGAGCAGGAGTCCACATACAGTCGAGAGGCTTAGACTTTCGCTATGGATAGGATCCGAGAGATACATACTAAGATCAGAGTGTTGCAGCAGCAGAGGCATGATGACGGTGACAGATAGACTAGAGTCATAGGGCGTATCCAGGTGCTGGAACGTGTGAGAGAGCTCGAGCATCAGGATGGACCAGAAGACACTGCAGTGGTTGTTAGACTAGTTCCATGTATTTAGCTATTTTGTATTCTTATTATGTATCCGAACCTATTATGTATGTTTACGATGTTGTTATATATGACGTCGATTTATCTATGTCATCATTGATCTCATTTTCATATATTCTCCGCGTATGATGATTTTCTTCTTTGTGTGATCTCATTTTCGTTATCTGTTGTGTTATAGAACAATGGCACGTACTCGACGATCTGCGACAAACCCAATCCCAAACAACCAAGGTGGAGTCAACCAGACCGAGTTGGATCAGCTTGTTACTCAGCGTGTGGCTGACGCATTTGATTCTATAGAAGCAAACTGTTAGGAATTATACTTTGAGTTGATTATGACAAAACATATTAAAGATGGAGGATCTACAAGACAAAGCTGGAATAACATTAATGCTGATTGAAGATTAGTCAAATAATATTTAATGCTGATTTATAGTTTCCTAATTTTATTTGATCTTATCTTGTCTTGTAAACCCTAACCCATCTAGTATATAAAGAGGGGTAGGCGTCTAGGTTTATGATTCATTCAATTCACAATGTAAACCTAAAGGTGTGTGTGTGTACTCTAGGCGTCAAGTCTTTGTAAGACGCCTAGGATTATAGTTAGCTTATTAGTAGCTTAGTAGTATAGTAAGCCTTTGTATCCTGATCAAATACAATGAAAGGCTTAATGTTTATTAGTAACACCTTGTTCTTAACTATGATTGTTTTATTTGTTATTCCGCTGGATCATGGTTATGATATCTTAGATGAGCTAGATCGTGGATCAACACAAACTGATCTAGCACCTAGGGAGATACCAACACAACTGCAACCACTACTCGCACATGTTCTTACAAGGAATTTTACAGTTGCATGCAAGGGAATTTTAGAGGAACTGAAGGTGCAGTTGGACAAACTCATTGGTTTGAGAAACTCGAGTCAGTTTTTCAAGTTAGCAAGGTTGAAGATAGTGATAATGTGAAGTATGCGGCATGCACCATGCTGGATGGTGCACTGACATGGTGGAATTCGTATGTCCAGACTGTAGGTATTGATGCTACAAATGCAATCCCATGGAGTGAATTTAAGCAGATGTTGATCAATAATTACTGCCCTCGAAGCGAGGTGCAGAAAATGGAAACTGAACTATAGAATTTGAAGGTGAAAGGCACAAACATCGTTTTCTACACCCAACATTTCCAAGAACTGGCATTGCTTTGCCCAGAAATAGCCACACTCGAGGCCTGGATGATTGAACGTTACATTGGAGGGTTGAGTCAGAACATCAAAGGAAATGTGACTTCATCAAAGCGGACAAACATTCATGAGACCATCACTACGGCTCAAAGCCTGATAGATCAAGTGACACGAGATCTGGGTGAGAAGACTGTTGATAACAAGAGGAAGTGGGAAGGAAATCACAACACGCTCGTCAGGTCGAATTCCAAATTGATTTGGTGCCTAGAGCTGCACCAGTTGTACGTGCGCCTTATAGATTAGCGTCGGCCGAGATGAAATAATTATCGGATCAATTGAAGGAACTATCAGACAAAGGGTTCATTAGACCAAGTTCCTCACCCTAGGGGAGCTCCAGTCTTATTTGTCAAGAAGAAGGACGGATCCTTCAGGATGTACATCGATTAAACTTACCATGAAGAATTGATATCCGTTACCCAGAATCGACGATTTGTTCGACCAATTAGAAGGATCAAGATTGACCTAAGATCAGGTTATTATCAATTAAGAGTCAGAGATGAAGATGTTTCTAAGACGGCTTTCAGAAACCGTTACGGTCACTACGAGTTTCAAGTAATGCCTTTTGGGTTAACCAACGCAACGGCTGTGTTTATGGACCTCATGAACCGCATGCGCAAACCCTACTTGGATCAGTTTGTGATCGTGTTCATCGATGATATTCTCATTTACTCTCGCAATGAAGAAGAACACGGAGAACATTTGAGGATAATCTTTGAGCTACTTAAGGATGAGAAATTGTATGCTAAATTTTCCAAGTGTGAATTTTGGATAAACACGGTGCAATTCCTTAGACACATGATTGATAGTAAAGGCATTTACGTTGATCTCGCAAAGATCGAGGCCATTAAGGATTAGTCATCTCCTACCACACCTACCGAGATACACTAATTCTTAGGTCTTGCTGGATACTATCGGAGATTCATCGAAGGATTCTCAAAGATTGCCAAATCTTTAACCGAGTTAACACAGTATAATAAGAAGTTTGACTGGGAAGAAGAGCAGGAGGCAGCTTTTCAGCTCTTAAAACAGAAACTCTGTGACGCACCAATTTTGGCACTACCTGAAGGTAGCGATGACTTTGTAGTCTATTGTGACGCGTCGCATAATGGTTTAGGTGTTGTTCTAATGCAAAGAGAGAAAGTCATTGCGTATGCATCTAGACAACTGAAGATTTACGAGAAGAACTATACAACACATGATCTGGAGTTAGGAGCAGTAGTATTTGCTCTGAAGATTTGGAGGCACTATCTGTACGGTACAAAGTGTACTGTCTTTATCGATCACAAAAGCTTGCTACATATCCTAAATCAGAAGGAACCCAACATGAGGCAGCGACGTTGGTTAGAATTGCTTAGTGATTACGATTGTGAAATTCGTTATCACCCCGGAAAAGCAAACGTCGTAGCAGATGCTCTGAGCAGGAAGGAGAGGATTAAGCCTCTCAGAGTTAGAGCCTTAGTAATGACCATTAACTTGAACCTTCCGTCTTAAATTCTCGAGGCACAAAATGAAGCAGTTAAGCAGAAAACATCAAATCCGAAGACTTGGGTGGTATGATCAAGAAACTTGAACCCCGTTCTGACGGAACATTATGTTTGGAGAATAGAAGTTGGTTACCATGATTTGGTGACTTGAGAGCTTTGATTATGCACGAGTCGTATAAGTCGAAGTATTCTATCCATCCAGGTTCTGACAAGATGTATCACGACCTCAAGAAACTATATTGGTGGCCGAACATGAAGGCCGACATTGCCACTTACGTCAGTAAGTGTTTGACATGTTCGAGGGTTAAATTCGAATGTCAGAAACCATCTGGTCTATTGGTACAACCTGAAATACCATAATGGAAATAAGAGAGAACGACGATAGACTTTATCACAAAGCTACCAAATACATCAAGCGGATATGACATGATTTGGGTCATAGTTTATCGTCTTACAAAGTCAGCCCATTTCCTACCAATGAAAAAGACTGACAAAAAGGAAAAATTGACGAGGCTGTACTTGAAAGAAGTAGTCTCTAGACACAGAGTGCCAATATCGATTATTTTCGACTGCGATGGTCGATTTACTTCGAGATTTTGGCAGTCGCTTCAGGAAGCTTTGGGAAATCGGCTAGACATGAGCACTGCATATCATCCGCAAACTGACGGACAAAGCGAGAGGACAATACAGACGTTGGAAGACATGCTGCGAGCCTGTGTGATCGACTTTGGAAAGGGTTGGGACAGACATCTACCTTTGGTAGAGTTCTCCTATAACAACAAATCACATCAGCATCAAAGTTGCACCATTTGAAGCACTTTATGGTCGAAAGTGTCGTTCACCTATTTGTTGGGCTGAGGTTGGAGACGCCCAACTCACCGGTCCAAAAATCATTCACGAAACAATAGAGAAGATCATTCAAATTCGAAACCGAATGCAAGTTGCACGTGACCGACAAAAGACTTATGTTGATAAGAGGCGTAAGCCCCTCGAGTTCCAAGTTGGAGACAAGGTCATGTTAAAAGTTTCACCCTGGAAGGGAGTGATTCGATTTGGAAAACGTGAAAAGTTGAGCCCCCGATACATTGGAGCGTTCAAAATCTTAGCAAGGATTGGTCCGGTAGCTTACCGACTCGAGCTACCACAAGAACTAAGTAGTGTTCACAATGTCTTTCATGTGTGCAATCTGAAGAAATGCTTATCCGGCGAAACACTCGTCATACCTCTAGAAGAAATCCAAGTTGACGATAAGCTTAACTTTGTCGAAGAACCGGTAGAAATCATGGACCGCGAGGTCAAACAACTCAAGCAAAGTCGTATACCGATTATCAAAGTTCGATGGAAATCTAGAATAGGTTCAGAGTTTATGTGGGAACGTGGAGACCAATTTCGAAACAAGTATCCGCATCTCTTCACCAACAACCCACCGGAAGGCAACTCAAATTGAATTTCGGGACGAAATTCTTTTAACGGGGGAAGATGTGGCAATCCACATTTTCAGGTCAGTTTACGTCAATAAACTCAAAACTAATTACCTTGACCGCTAACTATTACATAATTAGTCCTTCATTGTTTCTTCTTTCTTCATTTCGTCTAATAGGGTTTGTAATCTTCAAATCTGTAATTCCTAACATACATGTTTATATACTTACATTATTTATATTTACACATGAACATCATGATTATATGTTATATCACCAACTAGTAAACTTTTATAAATGTTTGCAAAGAAATCAAGAACAATACTTACTTATGATTATTAAACATGTTGTCAAGTTTGTTACTCATAAACTAACTTAAATAGTTTTATAGTTATCTCATGTTTTATTCTTATATTATGAAGAGTTAGATGGGATTAGGTTAGTGGATGTTGTTGATTGTGAATGAGGGTGAAGTGTATAGATTAGAAGTTTTGTTGTTGTGTAAATGAGGTAAAAATTATAGATTTAGAGTGTATAAAAACACCCCTTAACAACCGATTGTACACAGAAAAATAAGGATTTTTCAACGAGTTAAAACCTTGAAAATATGTTAGTACATCTTAATACGATTTCGAGCATATAAAGAACTCGAAAATCGGACGTAAAACGAAGGAGATATGGTTAAAAGAAGATTTGTAACAATACCGGCAAAAATAATTTTTATAACAAATCTGGCAGAAACTGATTTAGTGATTTTGACCCCTTTCGGGTCCGTTTCGGCTAAAGTGTAAAACTAGAAAGTTGCTCAGTAAAACAGAGGAGTTATACTTATTAAACTTGAACTATTTTTTGAATTACAATAAATTTTCTACGTTTCTATAGTGTCAAAGCTGTTAGGAATAGTAAATTATGTTTTTGGACGTTTCCGGGTCCGTTTGGACTATAAAAACCTTAGGAAATAATATAGTATCACTTATATAATATTTATACGCGTTTTAAACTTTATAAATATTATTTTATAAATTAATTTGACTATATATATATATATATATATATATATATATATATATTGTCGTTGTAAAAATAATAAAAGTAGTAAACTTAGCGTAATCATTATTTTGACTTATAAGCTAAAACTAAAACTAAAACTATTAGGTGGTGATATAACGATATAAAATACATCGTTTTATTTTATTACGATTGCATTATTCTAAATCGACCTATAATTAAATAGGTTGCATACCGGTCATTTGTGACGACATTCCTTGTTGATTTTTCCAAAGTCAATACCATCACTTAAGGTTTTTACGCTTAAACACAAGTACAAATTACTCGTTTACGGATTGGTCTAAATACCCTTAACCTATGACTTCTAGTACGCCCTTTTCCATGAACCGTTAATTACCTCGTGTAATTTTCTAGTACGCCCTTTTATTGGGATTGACATCCCCGCTATGTTTGACTGAGTACATGTCAAACGGGCGCAATTTCATTTGAGATACGTTACGGGTGTCCCAGGTTAGGCACTCGCATGGGCTTTTATTCTTGGTGTCATGAGCTTAGACAATAGTAAACACACTTTTTGTGACTTTGTATCTGTTATATTGTCATACACGCTTTAAAATCTTGTGGTTCACCTTTACAGTCTTATAAACCTATGAACTCAATTGTTGACATTTTTAGCAATGTTTTTCTCAGGTGCTTGAATTATATGGCTTGCTTATGGTGTCTCATTCACGAAGTCTTTTCCTGCATTATGTTGATCATTTGTGTAACTTTTGAACTATTAGTACTTTTGGGTTTAAGTATTGTAATGTACTCGGTTAAAAACTTATTCCGCTTTGTTTAAATTCAAATGATCACTTTTCAAAACGACTCATATAGAGGTCGTTCTTTATTACTGTGTGTTATGATGCTATGAAATCACTCGCCCCCAGTTACCTTTCCGCTGCGACATTTTGAGGGTGTGACAGAGCAAGATAACCTCTAGTATTTGGGTATCCAACATCAACAACGTAATATTTTTCTGTAATGAAAAGTTAACAGATGTAACCATTGATTTGGCATTTCATGTATATAAAGTATAATAATTGTTTATACTAACCTCCAGTTGGAGCACGAAATTTACTTCAGGTCTACGCAACGCTTCATTAAAGATTCTAGTATCATGTGTGGTTCCCTCCTATCCGGCCCATACGAATGTAAAGCACATGTTAAAATCACAAATAAGGTCGAATAAGGAAAGTGTTGTCAATGATGGAGCATATCATTTTTCCATCATATATTTAAGAGACCCCATATTTGCTTCGTTATTTGTTGGAACCATGAAGTTTTCCCGAGCTTCCTTCTTCAAGAAGATCTTTAGTGCCTCAAAATACTGGTTGGTACCTTCTTCAAACCCGGGAAATTGTGTCACAATATTCATGCAATCTTGTGTTAAAGGTATTAAATTATGAGGTGGAAAGGATTGTGTGCTTCTTGAAGATAGTGCGTTTATAACACTATCCAGCCGCTCGTCAAATTCAGAAGTGACAGAAGTTTTTCCCTTTGTGGAACGGCCAGACCCGCTAGACTTTTTTCGCTTACTCGAGCTACTTGCTGGGAAAAGAGGTACCTCGTCATCATAAGCATTCATATCGTCACTATCACCTTTCCCTTCCTGATGTTCTTCGTCTTCGTCAACCAATCTGCAATCCAACGGAAGCTTGCTCCTATCTCCCCAGCAACTGTATCCCGAAATAAAGGATCGTAATACAGTTTATACATCTCCAAATTTTGGCCCCTAAACTTGGCAAAGTCTTCATTCGCCTATAAGAGAGGGAAAATTTTGCTATAAAAGCATGAAAAGAACAACACATATTTATAACTATTATATCATGATAAGAGAATATAAACATTACCTTTATTTTCTCATCCCACCATTATAGAGATGCATCAATTATCTTTCTAATCGGATCCCACCTAATCTCGGACTCAAGTCTCATTAAACGATCATATAGCTTCCAATCCTTCTTCATGTTTTCCCAATGGTTTTTCAGTTGCTTGTATGTAAACTCTTTTCTTGTCCTCTCTTTGATATTATTTATTAAGTTTTCATACCTAGCCTTATTAAAGTGACTACCCAGTTTATTTCCAAGTCTTGCCTCATTCAAGCACAACTCGACAAATACCAAATGCATACTGTATTCCAGAGGCGTGGTGATTTTGGTTTCTTTTTCCTTGCGGCTGTAAGGGCAGCTTCATTACCGTTGTTGGTTTCATTACCGTTGTTGGTTATATTACCAGTGACGTCCATGACTGGAATAACAAGACCAAAATCTATATCGCCAACATACAAATATTTATTTTTTAGCTTAAACAACCAAAAGAACAGTTTCAATAACAGCCGAACACCCCTTTAATGACAGCAAAACAGCCAAGCAAAAACAGTGTCAATAGCAGCCCAAAAACAGTTTCAATAGCAGCATATGCAGGCAATAGAACATCTCGAAAAAAACAGTTTCGATAACATAATATAAGGCAATAGAACAGCTCGAAAAAACAGCATGTGTGACACAATTACAGCAATACAGGTCGAAGTAAATAAGCTCAAACATGACCAGCAAGAAAACATCTACTAATCCAAACAGTTTCAATAGCAGCAAGAAAACATCTAGTACAGCATCACATTGCATACGAAAAGAACTAGGATGTACAGATCATTTAACTTTTTTAACCCAAATTAGTTATTTATTAAACATAAAATTTGATAGAGATATAAGGTGTAAAGTTTTTATATTAATTAAAACAAATAATAATTAATTGAGAAGGCTTGTACTGGATGGAAATCAGGGCCGTCTCATTAATTTTGGTGGCCCCGTGCCAGTATAAAAAAAGGCCCTTAAACGCACACACAAAATACACATGCATCAATAGTGCATACACTAATTAAACTCGAGCCTCATATTGTTTATATATATAATAGAAGGGCATGAAATTTGGAGGCCCTCGTCTAGCGGTGGCCCTGTGCGATGGCACCTCTCACACTCCCTTAAAGACGACCCTGATGGAAATGGTGAATGAGGCGTACAGTAGTGATGGAGCCTTTTTATAAGGGAGGTGATTTGCACACTCTTGGGACACTCATTGTACAAGCAGATAAAACACTGTGTGAACTCTGGTACAACTATGTAATGCATAGATGAGAGTGTCTCAATCAATTTTTAAAGTGTGCAAATCAATTCCCTTTTTATAAAGAGAAAAATAGGTATTAATTAGGTAAAAATGAGGGTAATAATGTAATTTGAATTAAAGTGTGTTATATAAGCCCAAACCCTCACAAAAAGCCACATATTTGTGGATTATCAAAATACCCACATATAAGCTTATAAGCCCACTTATATAAGCTTAGTCAAACACTTGATTTGGGCTTACATGTGTTATATAAGCTGATAAGTTCATAAGCCCATTATATAAGCTAAAACAAACACCATGTGAATGTTCTTTTGAGAAAATGTAAAATTTTATTATTTCACCGCTTTTAAGTTTCTAGAAATTGAAGGAAAATTAGTCTTCTTGTTAAGAAATGTTATATCCACAAAATATTTATAATTTTTTTTTCATATAATGATGTGGTAACATTATTTGTCCTCATCAAAACAATTGTGAAAAAGCAAAGATTGAATAAATGATGTTGCCACATTATTGTGTGAAAACTTTTTTGTAAATATTTTGTAAACATAGTATTTCTTGTTTTTTTTGTGTTATCCAAATGGATCGACCCATTGGATCTCTAAATGGGTCAATGGATCATGTTTTTCGCTTCATTGGATCATATAAACGGAAACGCGTCGTTGGATCATATAAATGGGACTATCAAATCGGATCTAGATCAAGATCCGACCCATTGGTGGGCCTTGGCAGAAATTGCCTGACAATAATTTCTTTGGATCATATAAACTTTCTTTGTGGTCTAATAATTTGTTTCGTGATATTAAAACTTAAAAAGTGCATATTTTGGAATTGCCCTCATGCTAAAACCAACAGGAAATAGACGACATTTGAACAATTTCAAAAAATTTAAAGATTTTCACTATTTTTTCTAGAGATACAAAAAAACCTCCAGTTTTCCTTAGAGCTATTTTTTCCTAAAGGTGAAAAACTGGAATTAGTAAAAAAAAATCTGCAAAATATACAATTCACCACCAAAATGCAGCATTAACCAACATGAAAAAAAACATTTTCAAAACTGTAAAATTCAGCACCAGACAGTTTGAAAACAACAAAACTCAGCTCTTAAGCTGTTAGTCTTTGATTTCATACTTAGTTTATTTATAGATTTGATGATGACAACGGTTCATCAATTAGATACTTAACAAGCAGGACAATGCTGCAAACGAGTTAAGATCTCACGCCATGCATCCAATTTTCAATATGTTCAAAATGCAGACAGAGCTTTACACTATTTTAGACCTTCTATAACACTTGTATTACTACTTTGAAGACCACTCGATCGCAGCAAATACTACAAAAAATTTTGGAGAACGACTCATCAAGATTAATGATCTGAAGACGTCTCCTCGGATGCAACTTCATCCACCTCCACTGCTTTATCACTCGCAGGTGAGTGCGAACGAGATGGATTTGAAGTTGGCAGATCCACCTCAGTTGGTGGTACATTGAGGTCTGGTTCAGTAACTGATGCTGCTCCTGAAGTTGAATCAACGACATGTTGAGGTTGATGGCTAGTTCCAGAGAGATCTAGCCGCGATTGATGGCTGACTCCATGTGAGTGGCGGCGCTTCTTAAATATCTGACGAGGGTCTTTGGGCTGAGAAGGTGGAAAGCCAGGAGGAACAAATGGAGGGATTGTTGGTGTTTCACCTTTGTATAGCAAACGTACCGACTCAGCTATTGCAGACACCGTTGGAGGCAGTGCAGCTCTGTGTCCAAACAAGGAGAACCACTACTACTACCACTAACAACTACTTTACGAAGCCAATGAGGTAATTTCGTTTCTGACGAACCACCACTACCAGCATCATCTTTTCTTTTCAAACTACCAGCAATATTACCACTGCGATCAAGAAAATTTGGCATTTTCAAACCCTCTTTTTGCTGTGAATTAAACAAACCAGAGCCATTCATCCCAAGAGATCCCAAAAGGAATGGATTTGGAAGATGTCGCTCAAGATTATCAGGAAGCCTATCAAGAGCCCATGTCGGGAAAGGCATAAAATGTTCATTTTGAAAGCCGTGTGGATTTGGTCTTTCGTTCGGTGGAGGAACATTCATTTCCAATTTCATTTCCGTCAAGTGGGGCTTAGGACCGCCAGCAAACCGGCTTTTATGCAATGCACGTCTCATCATCCCATTAGAAATGCCCGAGAAAACAGGGGAATTTGTAGCTTTAGAGTGATTTTGAACTGGTGTACCCAAGATCTTGAGAGCTGTTCCTCCTCACATGCTTGCAGCCAAGTCTCTCGCCGACCTAAATCTTAAAAATGCTAAAAGAAGCTTGCGGTCTTCATGCATGGCATTCCCACACAACGTCCATAGTCTACAACACACAGACCCATAAGAAATCAAGTTCATCTTCAGACCAATAATCTTTAACAAGTTTCCTCTGAGGGTGGTTGCTCGAGCCTGGACCCGTTCTCATCATTATATCGAGAACTTTCCGGTGGTTTTCCGGCAAAGATGCATTTGTGGGCAACATCTGACCCAAATCTCCACACGGGTTGAAAACGTTCGCACATTCCGTTACCCTGATGTAATCTTTTTCGATATCTCATTTTAGCATCCCCGGGATTGAGGATAAATCACCGAAGTAATCTCCCCAAAGTAAACCAGGAAAACAATTCCGAGTTGGCAATGAGAAGCATTTTGCTCCTTGAGGGGTAACTTTAGTCATATCAAATGGTACATTGGGAACTGTCTCCATTTCAGGAACAACGATGATGTAAAGCAGCAGCAAAGACATGGAGGTCAAACGAGATAAAAAAGCTCCATTTTATTGCTGGTGTTTTGTGAGATAGCATTAAAGTCAATATCGGGATATCGAAACTTGACACACAGCTTTTTTCAGCGCCGTCTCATGGAGGACCCCCAGAAGTAGCTTCGATTTGAAAGTGAAAGGTCATGACACAGTTTGTGCTTTCCATAGCCTATGAAAGATCGAGGAAGAATTTCAATGAAGCGAATTCCATCAGCTTCAAGCATTTGGCGCACATAGCCCCCAGAACAGAAGCAACCTGCGACTTTACTTCCACTTCTTTCCCCTATAACAAAGCGAACATCAGGTAGAGAAATATTAGCAATGTACTTATTTATAGGTTTATTCGGGTTATATAGTATAACTAACAGTTCAAATGGTAGAAAGAGAAACAACGCTACAATGGTCAGAGCGTAACACGTTCAAGTCACTTTCACTGTTGAACACAGTTTATGCTTGGTAACTCTAAATACACGCAACCACCTAATTACCTTATATTAAAAACTGTGGATTATTATTACGTAGTATTACCTACAGGCCTTTGACCTATTGGTATCAAGGGTGCCACATAGAGTGCTTGTGCGTAACAAGTTATGGTAGGAGAACACCTAATATAATATTTATAATTATACACACTAACATTTTATAATAAGCTTAAAACTATTAGAGAAAAGGTGTTTCGGGTCGAGCCAACCCGTTTCAACCCACGTCAGAGATAACCATGTTAAGCTGTTACCAAGCCCGTCATACCTACTCATTTTGTCACCTTTACAAAGTATCTGTAGAGCAATGGCAAAAAAGATTTAACGAAAGATCTTTGGTTTATGAGGGTACCTTGGTCGTATTAATATTTGGATCGGTCTTGCTTGTTATCGGAACAGATGTTTGACTAGGCTTGTCTTCTTGGTCGTCCTTATTTTGACCATCAGACGTTGGTGGCCAGAGGGGGCCCATACCATTCTGTCCTTCACTGGATGGTGTTTCTCTTAATGTTTTCATCCGAGCTAATCTGTCTTTTTGTCTGGCCCGAAGCTTAGCACTGTAAATAAGGATAAACTTCATTATACTATGCAAGAATCCTAATATGCTAATACTGTTTTAAACATAGAAAGTAGATTTCACCTTTCGTCCACAATCGAATGTACTAACATTTAAAAGGAGTAACCATGTTGTAAACAATAAGTTAACTGAAAAAGATACAAAACTTACAACTTAGTTTTCAGAGCTTTTCCTGCGGGTGTATATTCACGCTCTGGCTCTGGTTCTGGCTCCGCTTTAGCACATTCTGAAAGAGATACAAAAACATAGCAACAAGAATCTAAGCCCCAACAAAGCGCAAAATAAAAAACCAAAACCCCCAATGGGGCATGGAACAAGCATCCCCATCTGTTTTAAATTTCTAAAGACATAATACTAAGCGGTCAAAATCTGTTGGATTGATAGAATCGACGTGACCCAGATATATGACTTGGTGTGCCCCTTGAAAGTTTATAAGAGGTGTTTTACAAAACAGGTTGTGGAGAGACTGTATTGATGTGCCTCTCAGATAGGTTTGAAAAGATTAACATATACTAACCAAAGCAAACATCTTTGTTATAAAACTGAAACGTTGCAAAGCGGGAGTGAAAGCCTCTCAAATGAGGTTTGATAGTGTAAACAAGCAACTTTACTAACCTTAAATAATTGTTAGTTATGATAGATATTATTTGATCCCCAAAGAGTCGGATACTCACCGGCACAAAATATATTTATAAGCATTTAAATACCCAAATACCCAAATTCAAGTGACAGTAATCAGTTCCAATACTCAAATTCAAACACTACTAAATCTACTAATGAAGCAACCAAGATCAACAACGCGACTTCTTTCTCTACAACATTTATTTTCAATACCGGTATCATAGATGCCGAGAATAATCAAATCAAAGTTGGTCCACATGCAAAAGAAGGTATCTGAAGTACTAAAGTTACCTGATTCGATGTGTCGGTAGGTTGTGGAGCATATGCTTCTCTGTACTGAACGGCTTTTTTTATCTCCCTTTTTCTCCTCGACCTCAGAGGCAGCGAGTCCTCCTCATTTTCTGTATTTCACTCCCCCATCTACAGATCCAAGATAAATGACAAGAGAAGCACTAATTAGTCTGGTATATGAAAGTTACAGAAAGAGTGTCATAACTCATAACACCATTTGAATTAGAACTTCCTTTTCACGTACTTGATAAAAGCATAAAGTATATTACTGAAATTATATATCTGACATATAAAAGTTACGTCATTGGCATAGCCACAAGCAAATAGTTACTTTTGGAACTTATTATACGTAATAGTTGGTCCATGTCTTAGCCTTTAGGTTTGGCGTGCTGTTTTTATTTATCATTTCCAAGCTCTAGCTTTATATCAGACACAATGATCTTACAGCATTATTATTTAGTCATTCAATCTGCCTCCCGAGTTACTAACTTTTCAAGAAATCAATTTTGGATATCAATGTGGTAATGCATCAATCAAAGAGCGGAGAAATAAGAATGAAACTGTAAGGCCATCTCCAACGTCATACAGGTAAAATAGATTGTAATGAAATTGCACGTGTAAAACTCTTCCAACAAACACACTAGGCATTTACACTAATATTAGTGTAATGAAAACTAACCAGTGATTGGCCGAAATACACCAAACCGAATGTAGCAAACCAAATTTTAAAGTCACATACTTTAACCCTTTAATGTAACGAGCTTTTATACGCTACCTTCAACAAACTTCCACTTATTCACATATTTGCTATTTGTTACACATACGAAATTAATCTTATATTATATAAAATCTTTTATATAATAAGAGAAAATTGTTTTGTGACAATCCATCTTTTATTAACCAATAGGAGAGCTCAAATTTAAAATCCAGCCCTCCCATTGGCTAATGAAAGTCGAAATTTGCTTTCATTTGGTCAAATTCATCCAAATTTCGTTCAGCAAAATGCATAAAAACACATGAGCCGATTTTGTAAAGAAAAAAACTATAAAAAAGGAGGTAACTAATAAAACTTTAGTTGTTGAATATTAAATAAATTAGGGAGATTTACATCAATATCCTTGTAAAGTTTGACAATTACATTAATATCCTTTCAAATTTCATAATTACTTCAATATCCTTCTAAAAATTTGAAATACGTTAAATTATCCAAAACATATTTTCTTCATATTTTACTCCGTAATAACTTTAATAATAAATACTTGTTTTTATATATGTTACCCTAACACGATAATTACATCTTTAATCACATCGCCCTTTTTTTTTTCAATTAGCTAGATTCTATAGTTGCAATTTTCTACTGGCTATACAAGAAAATATCTATTTTCAAGTTATGGTTTCACTTTAATCTCTTATTTTAGTCTTTCTTTAACATTTGAATTTTATCATTAGACACAAGTGTAGTCCATCAGTGGATTGCACAATCTGGGTTTCCACGCTTTTCATTTTTTAATGTACTTGTGTATTGGTCAATATAAGGATTCATAGAGCACAATAAACAGGTCTACAACCTTTCATCATTTCCAAATGTTGAATGCTTTTTTAGATTGGATCACATCTGCAACAAAAACCTTCAATACTATGTGATTTTTTCAATTAAAAGAAGGGTAAAAAGGTAATTATCATGTTAAAAAACTATTCATATAAAAGCTTTCAACATTAAATTTATTTAATACGATTGAGCTGTATTTTTGGATATACATTTCTATTTTGAAGTTTTGGAAGGATATTGATTGATGTAATTATATGGAGTTAAGTGTAAACTTATCAGTTTCCATGTTTTTAATAACTTTATAAAATAAACATATACCCCTTTGACACTTTATAGCCCCTGAATTTTATATTTAAAAAAAATACATATATGTATACAAGAGTCTCAATATGATTTTATGTATTTTTAAAATTTTATTCATATATTAGCAAGTTCTCCAGTAAGTTGATTTCCTTATTATAACTAAAAAGCACATACATAAGACAAGGTACCTAAAGATTAAGTGCAAAAAGTACTAATACTTACCTCACTCGCAGAAGCCTGTCCCATTCATTTTCATCGGTAACATTTTCTGAAATATCCTCTTCCTTTTCAAAATTTTGGATGGTGGTGCCATCAATAATTGCTGAAGATAACTCGGTTCCTCCTTGTTCATCTACTGGTTCCTCATTCCAGTCCAAAGACTAATTCGACAAAGAATGCAAAACATTAAAAAAAAAATTAAACAAAATGATTTCCATCAGCATAGGGTTATTTGGTACAAAGACCTTAAAAACAATGCTCCATCTGTCCCGAAACAGATATGAAAATTCCTCTTTAAGGTTTCTCAAAATATATGCAACATTTTCTTATTTGGCAGAGTTTTCAAGTTAGCATTATTTATTTGCCTTTTGACAATGCAACTACATTTATTCTGGTTTAATTAAAATCATTCATATCTTTTTTCTTTTCTCCTTTTTTTGTGGAAATTTTGGATATTTGATAAATACTCTCAAACTAGATATTGTTCCTAATCAGAATGATGCGTTTAAATTTTGACAGAGTAGTATGCAAGTGAAAATTATAGACGATAGAAGCCAGAATATCCATGAGGATTAACATGCATGCCCATATTTGTATCTTTTACCAAAAACCAAAATATTTCAACTGACAAAAAGACAACCAGACTAAAGTAGCATCGATCCTAGCCACAAAATGGAATCAGGAACTCAAGCAAGTAGAGAGGGTCCAACCTTTTTCAAACTTTGACTTCACCAAAAATATATAGTTACAAGATCAGGTACAATTTCTACTCATTAATTCCCTTAAATTCAGAAATCTGATTAATACTTGAGCCAAAGGTCTTCAATAGAATAGCACATATAATGATATTATTTTCATATTTGTATACTTAAGGCAGATCTTACAACATACCTTCACGGAGCCAAGCATATCGTTTTCCATATCTCCTTCCGCATTATCAGTTGAAACAGAGTCAATAATTGACCGGTCAAGTAGCTTCAAAATAGCAGCTTCATCCCACACAATCTGAGTACTCCCTTCTGTGCACTTATCCTGGTACACGTCCCCCAAACCTCCAACCCGCCTCTTATTCTTGTGCTCTGAATCTACAGAACCTTCACGTTTATTCTCATTTTGCTCACCCGAATCTTTGGAAGAGTCGTTGAAAAGTTGTTCAGTTCCCCATTTCAAAATATCCTCAACCTCCTTTTGAGATCCTGTCTTATTCACAAAAAGATGATCAAGCATCAGTTTCTTCTTTGCCAGCTGTAAGATTCTCTCTTCAACACTGGCACGCACAACAAGCCTATAGACTAGAAGCCTCTTAGACTGCCCAATTCTATGAGCACGGTTCATGGCTTGGATATCAGCGTGTGGATTGAAATCCGAATCATAAATGATAACTGTATCCGCGCTTGCCAAGTTAATCCCGAGCCCACACGCTCGTGTCGATAGCAAGAACACAAACCGGCTTTTATCTTGATTGAATCGTGCAATTGCCATTTGGCGGTCAGCAATGGAGACTGATCCGTCAACTCTTTCAAACGTTTTCGGCCCAAATTCAATGTTCAAGTAGTCTTCAAGAATATCTAACAGCTTTGTCATTTGTGAAAAGATTAGAACCCGGTGACCTTCCTTGTGCAGAATCTTTAACATTGTATGAAGCAAAGCAAGCTTTGCAGAAGCCTTGATCCGCATGTCGTGAAGGAACTCAACTGTCCCCGACTCAGGTTCGGTTCCTTGAATAAGATACGGATGGTTGCAAACCTTTCTCAGTTGCATAACGATATTAAGCATGGATTGCTGTGGGACCCCTTTTCCGATGTTGCGTAAAAGCTGATAATTTTTTGTTAACATGGCCCGATAATATTCTGCTTGAATAGTTGACAAGTCAACAGGAACAACGCGCTCAGTCTTTGGAGGAATATTCTGCATAGCATCTTTTTTTAGCCTTCTAAGCATGTGAGGAGCCACAAGTTTCTTCAATTCATCCACTTTTTCGGCTGTTGTAAGATCACGAAACTTATCCTCGAATGATTTTAGAGATGGGAATGAAGAGGGTTGTAAGAAATTTAGCAAATTATACATCTCACCCAAGTTGTTCTGTAGAGGGGTACCCGTCAATAGCACACGATGTTGGAATGAGAACGTATTAAGCAAGCTAAAAAGCTTACTACCCGAGTTTTTTAGCCGATGACCCTCATCAACGATAAGAACCTCCCACGGAACTTTACTTAAATGGTTTGAATCAGCAAGAACCATTTCATAAGTGGTTAAAAGGACATTGAACTTGTAACTGGATGTTTTCTTTGAAGTCACGGGATCATTTGCATGCCATTCATACTCGCGCATTAGAGCTCGTGCTTTTGCACAACCATGATACTCGACCACATTTATGTTAGGTGCCCATAATGAAAACTCAGCCATCCAGTTTGGCATGGTGGAAAGAGGAACCAAAACCAGACAAGGTAATCGCGCTTTAAACTCAAAGCATAATGAAGACAGAAATGCACAGGCGGATATTGTTTTACCAAGCCCCATTTCATCAGCAAGAATCACGTTTTTTGACTTAGACCAGCATTTCCTCAACCAATTAAGTGCTTCTAATTGATGGGGAAATAATGAGCCTCCAAGCTCTTTAGGCTGCTCCGTAAGAGTAACTACATCGCTATAATGAAATTGGCTTTTTTCCTTAACAGTTTCATAGTCAGCAGCATCTTTTTCTAGTGTTCGACGCTCGAATTGATCAAATAAATCAATAAGATGAGACGATTTTGTGATAAAAGGCTCAGTTATCATCTCCCAAGTGCATTCTTCATAAGGAAGACCAGTCCACTTTACAAAAACTTCTTCAGATCCATATTTAGCAATCACCCGTTGAGGCAATTTCCATCTTTCTTCAGAGATATTAATCAATGTCTTCCCATATTTGTAATTGTAGTTGTCGTATTTCCTCTTTGCCATTACTTTTAACTGTGATTCGCTCACCCAACTATTATGCAAATGAGATTTTCCAACCCATTTGACCAAATACTCATATGAGACCATTTTCCCGTCACGCGGTAAAGATTTTGCAACTGAAGAATCCTTTTTCTTATGACTAAGGTTTGCTTCAACCACAATCTGATCATCTACAACTTCATGGAAGTTTGAAACACAATTAGTGTTGTCTCCCCTTGGGATCTCTTCAGCTGGTTTTGCTAAATTATTAAAATTCAAAGCAGAGTCATCTTTATGTTTCGTGTCTTCGTCCATGGATCTCCCCGCCAAATCAGTGATATTCTCTTCACCACAATCGCTGGTCAATCTTTGTGTATCAGAGGAGGTCAGGATATTTCCTGTGCCTTCACTAATTGTCTCAGCATCTGCAACATCGGATCCGTTACATTTGCTGGTTTCTTCCAACTGTCCAATATATTTGTCAGCGACACTAGGACTCTGCGAAGACATGCTGTGAGCCTCTGTTGCTGAGTGGTGATGCCCAGAATCTATCTCACTAACTTGAATTCGACAACCTAATACTCGATCAACCTGCAATATGTGTGCACATGGTAGGGGCATGTTAGCCTTTGCATTATTAAGGTTTAACTAGTACAATATGCAATGAATCAATGATAGTATTTCCATAACTTTTATAGGTAACATTATAATCATGACTGGAATAAATTGCAATTAGGTAATGTGAGATATGGATTTGTATGTTTAATTTGATAATTAAAGTGGAGCTGACCTATGCATCATTGCAGAGAGCCTCTCGAAAGCAAGCAAGTTGATTTTTTATCATCTAACGTCTTTAATAATCATTTAGAAGGGTATATGCATTAGATATACACTTTAGATGACTCTAAACCTGTTTCCTAGATCCTTTTGAAAGCTAATATGGTGTCTTTACCCATTTTAGTTGAAACGGTTTAATGTAAAAGGTAACCCAAAATTATCACATTCATAAGAGTATGGGCCGAAATTGCCCCCTTTAGCCTTTATATTCCCTATCATTTGAACTCACAGATATGAAACATGAATTAATGCTCTAGTGATTAAGGAAATTAAGATTTTATCATTCTATATGGCCTTCCTAACATGACATATATGATATATATTAGGGGTTTTCCTTAACAAGCATATTCTTAATTCTAAAGATACTTACACATGACATTAATCATCCTCAAAAATCAACTTTAATAACACTTGTGGAATATAAACAAGGTTTGCACTATTGTACCTGCTGAAACTGAGAAAGATCTGCAAAATTTTGTATTTCAACATTTCCTGCTTTGCCTGATTCAGGTGATGAGTTTGTAGCCTCCTCAAAAACCTGCTCAATAAAAGATGATTCACAATAAGCATCATACAGCAAAGTAGTTTTTCATGTGATCGTTAAACTAATGCAAACTGAATTAGAATAAGAGAATGATTGGCATTATGAATAAAATAACGCTAACAGGGATTAGGAGGACATAATGAGAAACTATTGTATGGAAAATAAATACACGAACAGACAGAAGTTGAACAAAAAAAGTACAGCTGAACTGAAAAACGACCTGGCAAAGAATTTATGTCATCTTGATCCAAATAGAATACACAGGAACTATTTAAGGATCATGTTATAACATGGATTAAGGAGGTGGCAATTGATATTTCTTTCCTTAAACGTTAGGATTTTAGCCAAAGCATTATCTATAACGGGTCAAATGGGTTCAGTTCTAAGGTTTAACTAAAAAGGAAACAGGCCAAAAATCTTCCAAAATGTTTTCAAATACACACACACAGCTGCCAGAATTAATTTATACAAAAAGAGAAAGTTGGAATATTATTATAATAAAATAGTTTTTGAATTATATTTGTCAATTAACTAATCATAATGCTTATAAAATATAGGGATGAAAAAGTGTCTTAAGACCAGCCCAACCCCACCTGACCAGTTACCCAAAGTGGGAGACCCGTCAAATTTGCCGCCTAGATAGACAACATTAATATCATAACTAAGTAAGGAAATAATACCTCATCTTTCAACTTCTTGTCACGAAGTTCACGTCCCTTGTCATCTTTTGACAGAGATTTTATCTTTAGATGCCTAACTGACTTCCGCTTTACTGGAGAACTACTCGAATCCAAATGTGCTTTAGCTTCACTCTTCTGAGAACCATCTGCAGATTTTTTACCCTTATTAGTCCTCTGCTTCTTTTGACCATCATCAGGCGGATCTTCACACTTTCTTTTAGTGGATTTCTTTTTAGAACTTCCTACTCCAAGAATAACTTTCTTCTCGTGAGAATGATTCACGTTTGCTTCTTCATCAGTCTGTTTCTCTTTTTTATCATCCGAAGAAGATGAACCAGATACATCCCCATCGGTGATTGAAAATGCAGATTTCCATTTACTAGATCTTTTCTTGCCATTCTTGTCGTCTTTTGTAGGGTTGATTTTACTTTTAGATTTTTTAATTGTGATCTTTAATTTTGCTCGTTTTGAGGTAAGATCGGCATCATGTACGCGCTCTGCTAAATTGTTCTTTAGGCAGCAGCTCGGGCATTTCCATTTTCCATTTGGTATACGCTTAACCCACGAATAATTGCAAGACAAAAGAACATACGAGTAATTAGATTTCTCCTAACAGGTAAGATCGAATTATAAAAATCATGGATAGATAAAAACCTCGAGAGGCGGATCCAGGCACCCAATATGATATGACTTAGTACAGCGATCACAACAGAGCAAGTCGCCGCCAAGATCACAGACACTGCATTCGTTGTATTTCTGGTGGAAAAATACAGAAATAAATATAAATATATACACCAGCATGAATTATCATACGTACACACACATATACAATCTGAAGTGATTATATGATGTTCCATTTTTAGAAACAAATACTCAGCTTTATAACACAGTTGTAAGAGATAGTGTTTGGATGTGCTTCTACTGTATGAATAGTAATCAAATAATCATAAGTTTGAGTGTTTGACAAATCTGATAATTCAAGGATGTAAAAGTTGGAATAACCAAAAACGACATTGTAAAAAATGGACACTTTTTTTTTCAAACGGGTATAAATGTCTTTCAAAATAGGTTAAAAAGTGTGAAACAAGGACACTTTTTTTGTTGTAGCTGGTATGAAAACTTATTTAAAACTGATTATACAACCCAGAAGCACAATCTGTTTATCAGAATATTATAATTCCATTATCGCAGCTCAGATAATCAGTTTTAGCAGGCAATACAAACACCCCATATGTATGAAGGAGAACCGACCCCATCTTTTTCCTTGGTAGGAGCACGTTCAGAAGAGCTTTCTTGCTCTTTTGGTTTGGTGGTTGTGTGTGATCCTGATGGTACAGAACCAATTATGTTGCCGTTGGACCTGACTTTACGAGACGGAATCCTTTTCCTTTTACCTTTCAAAGCCCAGGTTTGATTAATAACGTCACTAGTTGATAGCTCGTCATTTTTCATCTTAGGATCTGGATCTTTCATTTATGATACGCCGTTGAACATCCAATTTGATACACTAAAACCATAAACAGTATTAGTAAGTAAGAAAGGAATAGCATGCATTAGAAGAGTAACAGTAAAGACTATTTCAGTAAAGCTGAGATCGTTTAATGCAACAGATTCCTAATACAAAATGGTATTTAACACCTCATCAGTTTGAATCCAATATGCGTCAGAATGATTAAACTCTGGCCTAAAATTGGACTTGGAAAGTGATTAAAATTTCAATTAACACATGCCGTTATACTTTACCACATAAAAAATATAGCAAATGTTATTACGTAAGACGATGAAACACGTTCACATTGTACGGAAAATGGACGTACCGCGCATGACACCAAACGAATACATGTTTATATCAAAATTGAAGGCTAACGAAATCTGGAAACGAAAAAATTTGCCACCAACACAAGAATCCAATATAAAACAAAACAAACAAGTAGTCACAAGTCTATCATAATTAAGTATATCCATGGACTCCACAGGCTAATAGAACCAGCAATCTAAAATCCAAAACTGTATCTCTTTAAGGAATCCATTAACTCGACAAACTAAGAGAACAAAAATCTAAAATCCAAAAATGTGTATCTCGATATGGAAAAAGTTAAGCCTCAATATTGTTAAAACGG
This sequence comes from Tanacetum coccineum, assembly GCA_026074375.1. Lineage (NCBI taxonomy): Eukaryota > Viridiplantae > Streptophyta > Magnoliopsida > Asterales > Asteraceae > Tanacetum > Tanacetum coccineum. The sequence continues at coordinate 8,532 of BQNB010006098.1, read as the reverse complement.
TAACTTACTGTTATCCCTCTTTCATTGAAGAGCTAATGTTAACGGTCTTAAGTTTCATGTTTCAAAAATAGGAAGCATATCTAGGGTCAATACTCCAGTATAAATTATAAAAAATTTAAAACAACAAAACATACCATCAACACAACATTCAAATACTTGACATATCTAACAAGTAATATACAAAAACAACTAAACAGTAACCCATTCTTTACATACAAACCAAATAGCACCTAAAACAGAGCATAGCTATCGATCAAACAAAACAAAATCCAAATCAACCGCCATAATACCAAACAACATCACGTAACACCACAAAAAAACAATCACATTGCAGAATATACAAAATTACATCAAAATGTACACAATTTTGTAACGAACTGCATAACTATAAACTAACCAAATACAAAAACAATAAAATCCATCAAGACAACATTCCATTACTTAAACAAAAACAGACCAAAATGATCGAACTATACCCAATTCTTTACGTACCAATCAAAATAACACCAAAAATCACACTTAACCATCAATCAAACAAAACCGAATCCGAAAATTCGAATCAACAGCCCATAACATCAAGCAACATCACCAAATACTAGAAAAAAAACAATCACATTGCACCATAAACAAAAACACATAAAAAGTAGACAATTTTATATCAATCTTCACAACAAAAAGCAATCCAAACCCATAAACAGTAAAATCAACAAACCCAAAACCCAAATCAGCAAAAAAATCACAAAGATGACAACTTTAGTAGTAAAAAAGTAAAATTGAGCTAAAATAAAGAAAACCCATAAACCAAAACACAAAAAAACAACTTACAGTGTATGAAAAAGTAGATCAAAGCCCAAAAAGAGAAGCAATTTATGAAAATGAAAAGAGGGTTTTTTGGGTCTGTGTATGTTCTAGGGCATGAACAAAAGGGGGATAAAAGGAGCGTATGATACGGGTGTGTTTGTGAGAGTGTTGTGAGTCTATTTATATATAAATCATCATAACAACAACAACAACTAATATAAATAATAAATGCAAATTGATATTTGGAATTAACACAACACCCAACACATTTCTCTGACAACATAGATGGCTTTGAGAAAAAAAGACACTTGCTTTATCCAATGGGTACTTGCCACGTGGAACTGTCAGAACAATAAGTCTTGACCCCACCAAATATAACACAACACTCACTTTCTTATTTTCCATGTTCTTGTTCTTCTTGTTCCATTTGCATGTTTCTAGAGTGGGGAACTGTACTTCCATCATCAAGCTATTGTTTCTACTCTTTTTTATATATTTATATTTTTTTCAGAAATGGAAGTATATAAGGAGTCTGTTTTTGTGTGTACTTTGGTTAGATTGCTATTTGTGGAACTGTGGTGTTTGAGATTGTGTTCATCAACTTTCTACTTATGGAGAACATAGATTTTTATTTAGGGTAATAGATTTCATGTTTAATACTCTAACATAGAGTTTGAGACATGACTAGCATTATTTAAGACTAGAAGTTGAATAGCAAATGTAAAGCTTAATTGAATAACTGAGAATCGTAATAGTTAAAATTCGCGTAATCATGCTCGATTTCGTTACTACTATACAAGTATCATGCTAAATAATACGTAGTATACATTATTGATTGTTGATTATATAATCTTTAGAAACTCGGTCTAGGTGAGCCGTTTGGCATTTAGGCTACCCATAATCAGTGGCGGAGCCAGGAAATATAGTTAAAGGGGGCAACGCGCGATAAGAGCGATTGAATAACCGTCTAATTTTTTTTAGTACAAATTGGGTCGGGTCGGGTTTAATTCTAGGCAAACACCATTATTTTAAGCCACTAACCCGTTTTTGTTTAAGAGAGTGTGAAGAAAAACGTAACTGCAACAAGTTTTTCATCCAAAAAAAAGCTAATAAGATACAAAATAAACCCATTTTTGTTTAAGAGGCCTGCATTTGTTTAACCAAATTAACAATGACAAAACTAAAAGTTGAATATTCACAATCTAAATTTAGACGTTTTTGTGCTAAATGAGTTAGAATATTACAAGATAATAGGAAGAAGTAGAGCTATATTCAAATTGTTCATGGCAATATATTGAAAACTAAAGGGACGAAAATATTCAAACTGTTAGGGTAAAACAAGAGAAACTGAAAAGTGATACGTTGAATAATATTTCCATAACTTAAAAGGCTTTTACAAATCAACTATGTTGGGCTTGGATTTTATTGAGGGCAATATAGATTTTGGGTTGAGGGCAACTAAACAAAAAGACCAATAATAAAACCATTTTACATTAAATATCTAGTCTTGTTAGGCTCACCATAGAGGGCACTGCCCCCAATAATTTGTATATCCCTCCGCTCCTGACCATAATGCAACTCATTTCATGATTGAAGATGTCAATGTCACACAAATTTCTCTCTTTACAACAATCTTTTATCTAATATGATATAATATGATGTAATAAGATGATCAAGAACACCTTTTTTTCACTTTCACTTTCAAAAAAATTAAATAAAAAGAAGGCAAAACTGTAAAAAAATGTCCCTTTGAAATGTCATTTTCGTACTTTCTATCATCCTTTTTTTTGCAAAAAAGTACACAGAACATTATTTCGTTGCAATTTTGTCACTCTCATTAACGATCATTGGTTTTTCCGTTAGTTGGACTGAAAGACCCTGCGAAATGACAAAAGTACCCTCGTCTTCTTCCCCACTTTGATCAAACCCATATTTCACCAAGAACATCAACATCAACCCCATTTTTTATAAATGTTTTACATCAACAAAAACAATCATTTGCTATCAAACTCAAAATTATCATCCAAATTTTCATAACACAAAACAAAATTTTCTTCAACCGACTAAGAATCGTAGCGCAATGTGATTCTCTTAATTCTTAAAACTTTAAACTAAATTTAAAACACTGTCATTTGAAAGAAAAAAAGACAATAAACCAATATGACAATACATATTTATCAATATTTCAACAATTCTTACTAAATGCAAAGATACATTTACTAAATGATGTAACTTTACACACACCTCACCCTTGTCACTTTCTCTCAAAATCTCGGTCACTCACAAAAACTCTCACCTAAGAATCTTTTTTTAACAATCAAGCTCAACTTTATTCATCCTAAATAAACAAAATCCCACTCATTTTTTTAGTAAATTTTATGTTCGTACTTTTTTGAATTTGATTTTATAGAAAAAACTAAACTCATTTTCATGACGCTCATTTCAACCCCACACTCAATAGCTCATATTCAGCTTTACGGATGACGTTTTCCGGTAAGGTGGATGGACCGGCGACGAAGTTGAAGACGTGATCTTGGGCGGTGGATGAGGTTGTGGGGTGACGGCGGTGGCGGTTGTGTGGGCGCATGTGATGGAGAAGGGTTTGGTGGTGACGCGTGAGATTAGGAGGGTGTGGTGGTGTGTAAGGTTGTGAAGGTGTTAGGGTTTTGAGGAGGAAGGTGTTTGGGGCGGTGGCTGCTGAGGTGGCCATTGTTGTTGGTTTTGGGGTTTTGGAAGGGTGGATATAGATTGTGAATGGAGGTTTTAGAGGACCAGTGGCATAGATAGATCCACAACTCTAGAATCCGGAACCACAATCACAACATTATTGATATCATCAAATAAGCACACTTTTTACATATCATTTATTCCCATTATATTGCTCACATGCTAATATAATTTCTTCTAGCGAGAGGCCACTAACACCATTTTGTTTAAGAGAGTGTGAAGACAAACGTAACTGCAGACAAGAATTATCGTCCAAAAAAAAGCTAACAAGACACCAAAATAAACCCATTATTGTTTAAGAGGCTGCATTTGTTTAAACCAAATAACAATGACAAAACTAAAAGTTGAAATATTCACATTCTAAATTTTAGACGTTTCTGTGCTAAAGATTTAGAATATATACAAGATAATAGTAAGAAGTAGAGACTATGATTCAAATTTGTTCATGGCAATTATATAATGAGAAACAAAATGGAATGAAAATATTCAAACTGTTGAGGGTAAAATAATGGAAACTATAAAAGTGATACGTAAGAAGTAATATTTGAGTGTGCACAACTTAAAAGGCATTTACAATCAACTATGTTTGGCCCTTGTAGATTATTGTAGGGCAATATATATTTGGTTGAGGGCAACTAAAAACAAAAAGACCAATAATAGAACCCATTATACATTAAATATCTAGGTCATGTATAGGCTACCACAAAAGAGGAAGTCACTAGCCCCCAAAATTAGTAATAACGTCCCTTACGGCTCCTTGCCTATAATGCAGACACTCTATTATCATGATGATATAGCGTCAAGTCACAACAAAAAATAAAAGAATTTCCTCTTTACAACAATTCTATTATCAAATGTTATGTAGAAATGGTGATGTATATAGATGATCAAGAAACACATTGTATTTTCACATTTCCACTTCAAAAAAATAAATACAAACGAAGGCAAAACTGGAGTAAAAAAATGTCCCGTTTTAAAATGTCATTTTCTCGAACTTTCTATCATCCTTTATTTTTGCAAAAAAGTTACACCAGAACATTATTTCGTTGCAAAATTTTGCTCACTCTCATTAACATCATTGGTTTTTTAATCCGTTAGTGTTGGCAACTGAAAAGACCCTGCGATATACAAAAGTTACCCTCGTCTTTCTTCCCCCACTTTGATCAAACCTATATTTCCACGAAGAACCTCAACGATCAACCTCCATTATTATTATAAATGTATGTTACATCAACAAAAACCAAACCATTTGCTATCAAACTCAAAATAACATCCAAATTTATCATAACACAAAACAAAATTTCTTCACCGACAAAGGAATCGTAGCGCAAATGTGATACTTCTGTAAATCTAAACTTTAAACTAGAGATTTAACAACACTGACATTTTAAAGAAAAAAGAGTACAATAAACCAATATGACAATACAAATATTATCAAGAAATTCAACAATTCTTACTAAATGCAAAGATACATTTACTAAATGATGTAACTTTACACACACCTCACCCTTGTCACTTTCTCTCAAAATCTCGGTCACTCACAAAAACTCTCACCTAAGAATCTTTTTTTAACAATCAAGCTCAACTTTATTCATCCTAAATAAACAAAATCCCACTCATTTTTTTAGTAAAAATTTTAGGTACGTATGACTTTTTTGAATTTGATTTTAAGAAAAAACTAAACTCAAGTTACATGACGCTACATTTACACAACCCCCACACTCTAAAGGCTCCAATTCAGCATTACGGATGAACGTTTTTCCTGTAATTGGATGGACGCATGACGACGTAAGTTGAAGACGTGATCTTGTGTGCGTTTGGTAAGAGGTGTGGGGTGACCGGCGGTGGCGGATGTGACTCGCATGAGATAGATGAAGTGTTATTGAGGAGACTGGCGTAGAGATTAGAGAGGGTGTGGTGGTGTGTAAGGGTTGTGCAGGTGTATAGGTTTGAGGAGGAAAGGTGTTTGGGGCTGTTGGCAGCTGAGGGCCATTGTTGTTTGGTTCTTGGGGTTTTTGGGAAGGTTGGATATAGATAGTGAATGCGAGGTTTAGAGGTGACCAGTGGGCATAGATAGATCACAACTCTAGAAGCCGGAACCACAATCACAAAATTATTGATATCACAAATAAAAAGCACAACTTATTTACATTATTAATATATATCCCATTATATTGCTCACATGCTATGATTGTATCTATATATTGGTACTTAATTACTCTCTCTGTCACAAAATTATTGTCCCCTATTGACTTTTCGAGTCTTTTTTTTCAACTTTGACATTAAATATTTTTGTTTGTGTTATATAATAGTTAATGAAAATTATAACAATGAAAATCCATTTAAAACCCAATGAATTCATTTATTTTTCATTAAGTATTATATAACACAAACAAAAATATTTAAAGTCAAAGTTGGAAGAGAAATACTTAAAAAGTCAATAGGGGACAATAATTTTAGGATGGAGGGAGTACTTATTTATAAATATTTAGGTTTTTCTAGAGCAATTATGGAAAAGACACGAAAAACGATGCATTTTGGAGTAAAAACGAA